>APFE031244999.1:96786-212529 GCA_000404065.3 Pinus taeda | reverse complement strand
TCTGGAAAGAAGACTGACCAACAACTACTACCAACCAACCAACCCCTCACAATATCGCTTAGGGTGGTATTTATAAACAAAATATTAGAAAGACATCATTACAAGTGACCTTGGCAAGTCTGCTTAGAACTCTTCAAAAATCTAAATGTTGCTGGAATTAAATGCAAGTAAATCTTTTTGGCTGCGCTGGGGGCAGCTGGATTGGAACAAATGACGAGGTGGCCCTTGGGGACCAGATGCGGTGTTGTTGGAGTGAATGTGCTTCGGGGCTGCAGTTCGGCTTTGGTACGAATTGAATGTGCAATAATTATGATTTGAGAGCTTCAAGTAGTTTTGCTATCCTTCTATGAATCTGCTGGAAGATATTCAATTTTCTCTTGTTTTGGGCTGCTGCTCAAGATATTCTCTGATACACTTTGCCGCTACATTGATGGTTTCCGTCGTCGACTGATACTCTTTGACATGCTTGATGCCTGCTGATTTGATCTGATACACTTTAAACTCTGTGACTGATCTGCTGTTGTCTTCAAACCGAATCCTTTGGCATGATTGGGCGATTTTCGGGCTCTTTCGGCGCGTAGTGGGCTCGGCAATCAGAATATTCCCTGAAGATTCCTCAAAATGGCCTATTTCCCGTAGCGATGAAGCGCTATTCGCGCATTGGAAACTGCCTCCGTTTCTTGATCTGGAGCTCCGAAGTGCGATTTTTCTCCCTGCGCGAAGCTTTTTTGGCTTTTCTAGCTGCTGATGTAAGCATGGCATCGGCTGTGGGTCCCTGGTATAGTGCAACGTGGTGAGATACTGGATGGACTGTGGTGAAGAGACTCCGATGCGATATCACGATATCGCGTCGGCGGGGAAAGAGGGGGATCATTGGGTTGGACATTTAGCGCTTGCGACTGCCGATATGTGATATCGCGATATCGCATCGGCTGAGATGGAGAGGTGAATGGATTGGACACTCGGCATTTGTGATCGCCGATCGCCGATATCGCAATATCGCATCAGCGGGGGACGGATGGGCGATGTTTTGTATGAATATGAGAGTGCGAGGTTGCGATGCGAAAACGGTTTTGAGGAGAAAAGGTAAGTAAGTGGGTGTGAAGGGCTTTTGAGGTTTTGGAAGGGGTCCGATTACCTCGGGGGAACTTTATACTTTGGAAGGAGTCCATAGTATCTAGAAGGTGGTTTTGGAGGTCGGGGTTCTTGCTTAGTTTCTGATAAACTAAACAATTCCCGGGAGATGTTATGGTTATTTTTCAACCAGGGGGAGGGATATTACATAGGGGGATTTTACTTAATATTAATAAAGGGACGGGAAGAATAGGGAGCTAAATATTAATGTTAGTGGTTAATATGGAGATGGTAAGAAAGCGTTAAGTTCAGGAGAGCTTAGGCTGTTACAAGGGGGTAGGACCATACTTTCGGGAGGAAATATGGAACAACTTTAAGTAAAGCAGATCTTTACTCAGGCCGGAGTTATGAAGATGATGAACTTAAGAGGTGTCAAGCAGATCTTGACCTCTTTTGGGGATGTTAGTTAATGATTGGGGAAAACAGAGAAGGGGAGTCAGTTATACCTCTTTTGAGCCTTTTTGCTTACAAATCTTTGCTGATTATGTTCTGCCTGATATGATACCTGAAAACCTGGAATTTGTCAGCAATTCAACAGCCTCAAAACTACCTACCCAGCCTACTTGCCTAGCATTTTTTCCTCTTTTGTTTGGGGGTGCACTTAGAATTGCAAACCTGTCCTTCATTTTTCTTTTGATGCTTTCCTATCTACATACTACCCTTATTTCTTCCGAAGCCCAGATTAAGCTATTGGGCTCTCCTGCTTCTCTACCTATCTAAGAATCTGCCAAGATTAAACTGTTTGGACAAATTTACAATATCTATAATCTAAAACATGAAATTTAAACCTAGGGAGACCAAGATTAAGCTGTTTGGACCTCCCTTTAACTAAAAGTAGCGATACTGGGATAACTTTACAAAATTTGAAGGCAATTGAATGAACTTGAAGTAGCCTTCTTCATTTGGAGATTGTTTGAGCAAATATGGAGCATTGCAGCAAGCAAAGTACGACATATTTGGCCTATGAAATGCCAATCATGAAAAATGAATACCTGCTGCAGCAGGAGCTAACAGACACCACACCTGCGGATGACATTGTCACAACAGAAGCTCTCAACCCAAGAAGGGGCATTGGAAATGCTAATGAGGTTGCACGAAACACCGATACAAGACCTGGGGTTGGGATTCCAACAAATCCATGTGCAACTACAAAATCTATGCTTAGAGATGTAAATTTTGAAGCAGGATAGGATGCCCAATCTAGAGGCACGTGAAGAAATGTAGTGTATAAAATGTAAAGGTCAGGGTCACAACAAGGATCATTGTCCTGTATTCGTGAACTATTTGGCGGGAGGGGGATCGATGCCACTGAGACCAGAGGCACAACCAGGGCTGAGTGCACCCACTGCACTCTAGTGCACGATTTTTCAAGTGGGAGGAAAGCACGTGACAAAAAACTATCACCTATTGTAGAAATATACCCAGACTCTGCAACAATTGTACTGTAATTTTTGTAGATTAGTGGGTCACAACGAGTGGACATATTGGATCTATGAACTAATGATGGATAGGACCCCAACTTATTGAATGCAGAAAGAAACGCGAGGCCTCCATCTAGCTGTAGCTATAGCATGGGGTGGCTTCCAAGGGCGAGGTTGAGGTCAAGGAGGAATGGGGCTTGGAAGGGTCTGTAGACAGCTAATTTGTTACAATTGTGGAGGGCCTGGGCACTACGCTCGTGATTGCACCAAACAATGAGACTATCTTACCCGCATTGCGAGCAGTTTGATCATGAAATGATAGATTGTCCATTTTTTATCGCACAAATGCATGAAAAAGGGGTGTTGCAGCCCACTCCGACGTAAAATATCCAAATGATGAGGTCTGAGCTGCACGAAGAGGATGCCAACGTAAACATGATGCTCAGAACTGGTGCGATCACAGGGGGAGATAATGGAAAGCAGCCTGAAGAGGCTACCTAGGTACGTAAGGCTCCTACAAAAGAACCTGAGTTTGATTTGGACCACGCAAAAGAAACATTTATGGAAGCTAAGAAGAGCTTCGCAGAGGTCTCTACTTCAAGTAGTAGGGATCAACCAGAGATGAGCCTGGATCCTTCTATGCTAACTACCTTTTTAGAGACATGTATGAAACTATTGCATGACAATAGAGGAGTTAAAGGACTACAGGAGCTGATTGCTAGCTTGCGCAGGGTCAGGGGAACTGCACGTAGTTCGAAAAATGGGGAAGCATGCTTTGTGCATTGGAAGGGAAATGCAGTGGACAACGCAAATTGGAGAATATGAGATGGATCAGGTAATATTAGACCTGGGTTTGGACGTGAACGTATTACCAAAGCAGACTTGGGAACGCATGGGCAGGCCTGCATTACAGTGGTCTCCCATTCAATTATGGATGGCGAACCAACAAAATATCTTGCCCATGGGAAGATTGACAAGCGTGACAGTGAATATCAAAGGTGCAAGCACGTAGACATATTTCGAGGTAATAGAGATTGTAGATGACAGTAAGCCTTACCCCGTGTTGCTAGGAATAGACTAGGCCACGAATATGAATGGATCCATCAACCTGAAAAAGCGGAAATGACTTTCGAGAAAAAGTCCCTACGCATAGTAGTTCTGCTGGATCTAGCCGAAGGGGCATGATAAATGGAACCTATGAATGAAAGTGACGATGAGCTGCATTGCATTTACTAGATAATGGCACAAGACCAGGATCGGTGAACCCGATGGAAAATGGGAGAATATCATGGGAACGCGACAGTTCTTGTATGTCAGATTTTGATGAAGAAATAGAACGTTGGCAGAACCGATTGCATGAAGTAGCCACACTGAATTGCAACCTCATGATTCGCTCATTACAACGCGTGATGACTAAAGCAAGGGAAATGCTAGCAAATGAGGGGGTAACAATATTGGACAAAGCCTCAGACAAAATCAAATGTACCACACTAGAACAGACTGTTTAGGAGCGAGGCAATATCACTAGAGCAGGATCTAATAGGATGCAATGATGGATAACAGTATCAAGGGCGGAGGGAGGAGCGTTCACCAAGGGATGCGAAGTCATGAATAAATTTCGGTGGATACAACATAAAAAAATGGATCTGTGCATCCCACGAGTCAGATGGGCTCATTCGGTGCTCTACAAAAACATGGCTGCAAAGTCGAGGATGAAAAATGGTACAGAAACTGAGGTCTCTGAAGCACCTCCACAGAAGGTCGTGGATATAGTGATATTAAAGAATATAACATAGCACAAAGTCTAGGCTGAAGGGCTTATACAACTAGGAGAAGAGGAGTATGAAGGGATTCAGGAGGCGATTCTGCAAAGAAATGTGCAACTTTGCAAATTGGGAAAAAAAGGGTACTACTCAGAAGGTAGAATATGATGTTGGACGTGGAGATTAAACAATTGGAAAAAGAACTAAAGGAGGACTTTCTAAATGACAAACCTATAAATTTGCAGCTGTATACATGCAAACCTAAGGATGAATTGAAGGAATATGACTGTAAGGTAATTGGTCGAATATTGTGGTTAATGTCACGCCTCACTCTCAAGAGAAATCAAGAGAGCGTGCTACATCCAACAGTGCGCATACCGGTGATGACAGAAACCGTGTCGAGGGATGTTCACCAAGACGTGCTAGCAGTGCACTAAGAGGGTGCGACCACCTGACTAGTTCAAGAGGAGATAGTCTCAGCACTCCAAACAGTTGAAAGAGAGTGTGAGACTATAAAATAGTTTGTTAGGAAGCTGCATGGCAACGACGGTGCGCGTAGGGTTGGTACATCCCAAGGATCACAGTCACGTAGAATGGGCTAGACTACTATGCGGATAAACAAGGAAGTGATCGTTGGTGCCACTATTCATGACAAGACGTTTGAATTAAGGCAAAAAGAAGTGGGTGGTGGGCATTTAAGACACAAAGTCAGAAATCGATTTGAAATGACTTTCCGCCAGTATAGCATTAATGAGCTAGAAAATGGTGGGATGGTTGAGTTGGCATTACAACGGGCCTATAAATCATGGATGGCCCCTTATCAAAAAACCCTTGGCATGTTGTGAATACACTTATTGCATTATCAAGTGGGCATGCACCTGATGAATGAGGAGGTTGTAAGAGCGAGTCCATGGTTTGAAGCCTTTTCAAAGGATACACAGGAGTCCCCAATCATACTCATGTCAATAACCAATGGAGCCTTGTAGAGTTCTACGCCATAGGTAGGGGATGCACCAGAAATCCCTAAATCACCACGGATGCCGAGGTCCAAGAAGGATCTGTAGGTAGCAGGATGGCTCGTATGTCTCTGCAAAGCCCATAATTCGACAAATTGTTGATGGAAGAAAAGGGAAAAATAGTTAATATTGAGAGCGATGATGACGAGGAGGATCCTTTAACCTTTGTCGAAGAGATGGAACCGGAAGAAGAGATGGAAAAAGACGTCCAGCTAGTATATTCCACTGCAAAACTGCCCAAGTATGTCCCTCCTCGAAAAGGGAGGGTAAAGGTACCTAAAGATTTAGATTTCGTTAACAACACATTTAACACTCCATCCCTCCCCGAACGGGTTCTGTTTGAAGGAACAGTTGTGGGCTACATTCACTCTATGAAATTTGAAGCCTGGGACCTCATGGATAGTGAGAAGTTTCCCCATTTAGAAACTAGCAAGCTGATGGAACAAAGCAAGGAAGGGTTCATTACAACACTACAGCCATGGACATGGCTACGCAGGGTGGAGGAGCTCGGGCTACTCCACCTCCTATCGATTCCACACTTCCATCGGGCACTTATCACAATATTTGTCATCAGGCAACTACTTTGCTTGGTGCATGATGGGTACTTATAGTTGGATGAGCCCATTCCTCTCATGGCAGAGCTCATTTTCATAGGATTTCTCATCTTCCCTATGCAGGTAGGGACCCTATGGAAATAGTTGGCACAAGTGGAGAATTGATGCTTGTGGAGGCCATGAAAAAGAAATATAAGATGGAGAAAAAGTAGAGGGGGTATGTTATTACTAGTATTCAGAACAAAGGTGTCTACGTCGCCACCCAGTTTTTGGTAGGAAAGGTGATGAGAAAATGCAGGGGCAATGAGGTACCAGCAATGGTCATTGTGATATCCAAGCAATGTGCAGATTGGGTACGGTTCAATTGGGCACAGTTCCTTCGCGATGAGTTCCTGACAAACTACAGGGAGGCATAAGAACAGGGTAAGACCTTCCACTACGCGTGGTTTCTCTTATCCATACTATTGGTTACATGCGAATTGTCTGTGGATAGTCAATTTCCTCCCCTTGACCTGAACTGGCCAGAGGCAGAAAAATAAGCATCGCTATGGGCAACGAAGGATGCCACGCGAATCCGCGAAACCAAGATCTTTTGGGTACTGATGGAGGCAAGCATATGACTTTGGATCACTAAATAACCATGCCTGTATGCCATGGTATACAATAGTGTGAAAAATTTTGCAGACTTTAAAGTAGATATGCACCATGTGTCTATCAGGGCATAGAAGGATCCAGAGCAAAAGTGGACCACACTCCCCTTCATCATAATAGATGACGTTGTGTTTGCAGTGCTCGATACATGGCCACTAGAATGGCACACATCAGATTTGGTGGTGCGCGATGAGACAGAGATTCAAAGACAAAAGGCTTTTGTCAAGAGTCTAGCACAACAGAAGTAGAACAAATGGGTAGCCGAAGAAGTATGGGCGTCCCAGGAAGCAGCAAAGGCCACCATGGAAAAGACAACAGTAGTAGGGGCCACTCTAACACAGGAAGAACAAGGCCCGAACTTGATCACAGGGCATGGGGCAGATGATACGATAGAAGGTACGGACCCAAGCACCACCTCTAGACCCTTAAAATGGCCATGTGTGATAAAATGAATAGGGCCTCGAAAAAAGACCAAGGCATCCAAGTTGGATGGGGAACCTATCACATTGACTAAGGGTGACCTATGCGACATTGATGATACTATTCATGAAGTCACCTAGGAGGTGCTCCAAGAGGCAATGATGGAGCAATAGACTGTGTTGGGGGAACTCCGAACACAACTTCAAGAACTTCAAGTCCAACCGCCATAGCAGGGAAGGGTAGCCACCTATGGGCCTATGGGTACATCAGCAACCGAGCATTTGCTACAGGCCAAAATGCCTAACAATGTCGTGCTACCAGAAGGAGCACTAACGGTAGACAATGCATAGGATAGAGCCGTAATTGGTCAGCTCAAGTGACTTGGATTAAACTTGGCTGCCCTCCCACAAGAAATATTATACCAACAACAGGGTCGAGCGACGACAGAACTTTGCGCAAGGGAAGGACGCAAAATACAGATGCTCTGCGAACAGCGAATCAACATCGAGCAACTGAGCCTCCAATGCAATGAAGAAGTAGCACAGACTTAGCAGTTGGAACAAATCATCGAGGAAGCATGTCTCCACACCCTCGAGCTCGAGATTGCAACGGACTTACCAATAGGCATACGGATCCACAAATTGGCTAGTGGATTCTGTGAGGCAAAGGAGGAAGCCACAAGGATCTAGTTGGACCTCATCTCACAGATTCCAGAGCTGAGGCTGAAGGTGCAACCCTTTACTCCGCCGAAGGTCCGAGAGTAGCGGCACCAGGACATTCAAGCAGGGTTGGAAATAGTAGAGTGTGCCATATAGGAATGCACTAGCTTGCTAGATCAATCACATGTCACTCTCAGTTCACTGTAGGAAGACCCGATGCTCAAACAGCTAGAGACCGAGGCACATGAGTTGCAGCAAGCTTACGACAATCTCAGGGGGACCGCATAGATGGTCGACCTTACTCAACAGCTGGCTAAGATGAAGGAAGCCTAGGCCTTAAAGGCATAGGTGGATGTTGTGCGTCAAAAAGAGGTAGTGCTTAAGGAACGCATCCAGCCTTGGCTCAAGGAACTATTCATGGTCACCACGAATATCGAGAGAAAGCTGGCACACATGCAGGCTGTATATGCACTCAGGCAAGGAATTGTGCATTCTAATGAAACATTGGAGATACGCATACAACAGATACAAATGATAGCGGAGGAATGTGTTGTAGACGTAAGCGAAGCACAAAGATTGCTAGATTAACTTCACAAGAAGATTACTGCACAAGCCAAGTGACTCGGGACGAGTCACAATGATTGTGTTGGGGGCTTGTTGGGTAGGGGATCCCCCGCGTAACGGTTTTCAGGCTTAAAGCCAACATTTTTGGGTACTTGTATTGTAAAAGCTTGGGGAAGTGCATAGAGTATGAATTGTAATGGGTCAAGTCTAAGGGTATTCCACGCTAAAATATTGTAAAGCAATCTAGAATGTGTCGACATACCCATGGTTTGTGGACCATGGAATGCATAAATAAGAGCGAGGCTCTAAGTGTAAAAGGAAACTTTTGTAAGGTAAGAAGTAATATGGGCGTCTGAAGGCAATATTAGATCTGAGGCCTGGTAGAGTCTGCAACTGTGTGCACAGACTCCTGCAGCTGTGTGTGTAAGGTAGGAAGTGGATTGTAACTGACAAAGGCATTAATAAAGATAAGTTGATATTGTAATATTGAATATCTATTTCTATATTCTGGTCTATGCATCTGTTCATGATTTATGATTACAGGCATGTTTGTTTATGTTAAATGATAACAGAAAGTACGGTGCCTTTGTAAGTTAACACAAGATCTATAATAATATTAAGCATAGAAAAGGGTAAATTGCATTTGCACTTGTCTAAGGTAGTCACTTTGAAAAGATAGCTACGCAGAAGTAACGCAGTGCACAGGATTGATCCGCGCACCCCCAAACCACATCAAGACATCCCTAGGATGCGGAAACCTAGTTCCAACACCCTCCCATACTACCTCGGGTGAGACTTCAGTCCACGCTCCATGGACTATTGCCGAAAGGGCTGATAGTGTCAGGATTTGTTTGGCTAAACATTATTGAACCTAGGTCAGGATCCAATAAGCCAACAATGGCATATAAGTATAAGCACCTAGATTAATGAAGCAAGATGACACTAGCATATGATGACATCCTGACAGAGGTAGCCCGATGGTATAGCCTCGGTGAATCCTTAAGGCTTACAAATAAAAATCATTGGGGTATAGGGAATCGGGACATGGTAACATAGAGCCTCTAAATGAGGAGTTGAGCAGGAGGTCCCCATTATAACAATACTGGGATATAGGCACTGGAAACACGTGGCAGGGTTCTCACAAGAATACAAAAAATAGTCTTGTCAAGCCTCGAGGTATCGGGAGGTGGTTTCCCATACCAAAAATCACATACATCAACGACATTGATCCACTCGGAGACCTCTCCCCTAAATAACACAGACCACAATGGAGTGGTATCGAGGGAAGAGTTTTTGAATTCAGTGGTTTTTAATAAAAAATATTAACAAAAAGATTGGTCTCGAAACCAAAATTTCGGGGACCTTTCTCTCTCCTTTGACAGGACAGGTGGCATTATTTAATTGGTCACATGTGACATCAACATAGGTTAATCAGCGGTGGACACGTGGAAGTCATATTTAGCGATTTTGAGCACCTAAAAGGCCCATTTATGGGTGACACATGTCGCCAATCATTGGTCAACATCTGGTGTAGGTGACATCAGAGTGACAACATCCCACTAGTTGGAGCCCAACTAGTTTCTAATGGTGCGCAAATGAATGGCACTAGGCAGTCAGAGTTGGGACATGTGACAATTGAGAGGTTGGAGAGCAGAAACAAATGAGATTGAGGCCAGGTGGACCTCACATGACATGTCATCCCGTAGGGATGACCTCAATGGTTTATAATAGGGTGAAAATGGAATGCACCAGGAGACAATAGTTGAGACACAAAGGAGAGTGACAACTAATTAGAGAGTAGGCAAGCATACCCCATTGGACATGGTGACCCGGTGGATATATAACCACATGAGTGTATAAAGAGGCAAAAAATAAAATTGTTAGGCTTGGGATCTCCGAGCTTAGTGCTTGGAAGTTTCCCTTGGTTATTTCACATAGAAATAGACCAGGGGCCTGGAGCATAAGATAAAGGAATTTGGCCATTGACAAGTAAAAAGTGGCTTAGAAACTAAAGGGCTTAACCAGTGGTCGCAGAGACCTGGTCCTATGGCAAGAAAGATCGAAGGTGAAAATACGAAAGGAAATAAGGAAAATTGAGTGGAATTAGAAACATTTTATAATAAAATTAAAAAGGACTGGGAGTTTTATTTGGCAGTGATGTATTAAAAAAGGCTTTAAGCCTATAGTAAAGTTTCTTGGGCACACACATGAATAGTTGAGACAGAAACTCTTGGAGTTTCAAAATTAAAGCCAAACATAATAAGTTGTTGATGATGATAATATATGTATGGTTATTAGTAGATGGGGGTTGAAAATCCATAAAGTCCATAACCGATTTACAGAAAGGATTGGCTGTGATGACATGATGGAGGGGAGAAGGTGAAGCTCATACCTTAGGGGCATATAACTAGAAATTGGGATAGTGTTTGACTGCCTCAATGCAATTGCTAAAGTGAGAAGGCAAAAAATAGCTAGCGTGCATGATTTTCTGGGTAGTGACCATTCTGGGGAGATGACCACCACAAGTGCCACTATGGTACGCATTAAGCACTTGTTCATCTTTAGCATGACTGGGACAATGACAAAGGACGACATTGACACCGCAATGGTAAATATCGTCACTGATGAGGAAGTATTTATGGGTTTGATGTTGAATACGTCGTCGATCATCATAAGTGAGATGGGTTGTGAATTCCTAGGTTTGAAAATAGGTAAGGATGTCACCATACCAAGGATCATATGAGGTAATGGTGAACAAGTGTTCATCTAGAAGATCATCATTTACCGGTGGTTCAGTCACACCAGTGAGAAATTCATAAATGAATTCAACAAGGGCTAAACCTTCCTTACTATTGGGTGTGAAAATTTTGAGATCCAATGCTTGAAGGATAATGATCCAATGGGTGTACTTTGTGTTAGTGATCTGTCGACTTAAGAGGAAGGCCATCGAGTTAGAATTGGTCACAAATTTGGTGGTATGTGTAAGGATATAACGACAAAGGTTGTGAATAGAGAACACTACAACTAGCGCTAACTTTTCCTCATGCGAATAGGACACAAGTGGACAATGAAGGTTTTTATTGACATAATAAGGCAGAATATTCTTGGATTAGGATGCTAGCGACCAAATAGGCGATGCAGAGATATACAAGGTGAAATCCTTTTCAAAGTTAGTTAGACTTATAAAGGGAGTAGAAGTGAGAGCACATTTGAGGGCATCAAAAAACTATTTAGCTTGGTCATCCAAAACAAATGGAATGTTAGATTGAAGGAGTATAAGAAACCCATGACTAATGGTGGCATAGTTAGGGATAAACCTATGAATAAAGTTAGCTTTGCCTTGGAGGCTTTGCAACTCTTGAAGGGTATGAGGAGGACGAAGTTCGATAGTGGCTTGAATTTTGAGAGGGTCAAGAGTGATACGATCTTTGGAAACAGTGAATCCAAAACATCTGCCAGAAGGAACGTAAAAGACACATTTAAGAGGATTGAGGTGAATGTTATACTTGCAACATCAAAGAAAGATGGTACACAACATGAAGGTGTTGTGACTGAAGTTTGGAACGAGCGATGAGATCGTCTATATATGCAAGGATAATATGAGCTAAGTCATGGAAAAAGTAAGACATAGCATGCTGAAAAAGAGCCACGACATTCTTTAAACTGGAAGGCATGACCTTATAGGTGAAATTTCCCCACATACTAGTGATCGCGGTTTTAAGTTGACCGGCATAATGGATAAGTATCTAGTTATATCCAGGGATTCCATCAATAAAGGAAAGAACCTCATGCCCCGCACACTAATCAATGATTTGGTCTATGAAGGGTGTGGGAAAGTTGTCTTTGGGACAAGATTCTTTCATATCGCGAAAGTCCATGAAGACATGAATGGTGCCTTGTTTCTTTAGAACATGAATAGGATTGGACACCCATTTGGTGCATTCTATAGGGTAGATGAAACCAACCTACTTGGGCTTCTTGATTTCATCTTTGATAGCTTCACATTTGGAAGGATGGATAGGCCTTTTCTTTTGGTAGACAGGGATGGCATTAGGCCAAGTGTCGATATGATGTTTAAGAATAATAGGATCAAGTCCAGGAATTTCACAATAAGACCAAGTGGAAACATCACAAAATTATTTGAATAACTTGGTGTAAGCACCAATTTCTTCCTAGGTGCATTGTGCCCCCAAGATGATATTTTCTTCAATCCCTGGTTTATTTAAAATGATAATTTGTTATGGTAGGGGAATGTTAGCCATATTTCCTTCTTAAAAAGCATTTAATGTAGGAATGGGATTTTTAAACCAATCAACTTCACCATGAATGAAGTCTTCTGATTCCACGACATATTGGTCATGGTTTTGATGTGGAAGGAAGTACACGTGATGGTTCATATCATCCCAAGGATAATCAGTGGTGGTCATGGCTTCCATGGTGTCTTCATCAGAATGGAAGATGGGGAGACTATAGGAAGAGAGACCACATGATCAAGAAGAGCTACCTGAGGCATCTTCAGGAGAGACAAGTTTCATATACACATCGTCAATGTTGGGAGACAAATGGCTAGTAGATGTGAGATCTATTGATGTTCATACCAAAGTGTTCATTGAACAAGGTTAAACATAATCACAATAGGGGACATCTAGGGAGTCCCAAATTTATCGATCCCATGGATGAAAAAAGGTATAGAATATGAGTGGTATTATCCATCGTCTCAACATCTGGGGAAGGGATCATGATGGGTGGTTGAGAGACCTCCTACTATGGCATAGGAGTGGGATTAGAACCCACAGGTAGAGGAGAGGTGGAATTACTATGAGCCAACTATAATTCATGAATCACTTGAAGTGTATCACGAAATTATTTTAGACAATGAAAAAGATGAGAATAATGGCCATAATTATCACACAAAGCACAGGGGTGATTCATGTGTAATGATATGTTCTTATTAGCTAACTCAAGTAAGGTGACATGGACCTCAGGAATTTTAGAATCAAGGAAGGTATCAAAGACCACATTATTGATCTGAGGGAGTTCAAGACAATGATTGGTGGTATGACCAACAACATCTCACAAAGAACATGGAGGAATAGGCTTTGGCGGCTCAGGAGGAGTTGGCATTGGTTGGTGTGCCTTGTCTTTGGTTCCCTTTTTATGGGCTTTGCACCCCTCACTAGATTATTTTACAACTAAAATAACTTCATGTTGAGTTTATTGTGGAACTAAAGAAAGTGAAGGGTTAGGAACAACTGGTTGCACTAGCATCAAAGCAATGCAAGATTAGAGTTGATCATGGGGATTGTTTATGGGGGATCAATGTACCAGAATGGGGCCCCCAAGGTAATTTTTGGTAAACCCAATGTAGCTATAACAGGTTTAGATTAAACTCCTACGGGTGGAAATCAAAATGATATATTACCAGAACGGTAATGACCTGGGTGAATGAATCTAAGATGGTTAAGACTTGTGGAAATAGTTCCAAACTAAAAAGGACTAGGAGAGATACCGAAAGAAGAAAGAGGTCCTTGAGGAGTAGAACCAAAAGGATGGGTTGAGTTCAGAAGAAAAGGTTACGGAGGTGCTGACTACTATGAAGGCATACCAGACTGCTTGTGGGTGGTCGGTGATGCTTGGAGCATGCAAACACTTGATGATCTAGGTTCGGAAGGAGTAGGTGGTGGACCATTATAAGTGCCAATCAAGGTGAAATCTTCGTAGACTCTAGGAGAGACGTTGATGAGGGACGAGATAGTCTTATTTCTAGTGATTGATGAGATAGTGGACTAAGGTGAAGTATGATACTTAGGATAACAGTATGCCAGTTGATCAATAGTGATGATATTTCCATTATGTGGGAAGAAAATCCTACAAAAAACTGCATATGCATAGTTGAAATAATATAAGTGTAACTACAACTTAGGAGGATGTAATAATATAATGGGGCATCAATGAATTCGATGTTAATAGAGACAGTATTGTTGGCAACAATGATAGGACAGTTGCGATATAAGCCAAGGGGCTGAGAAGGATGACTGTCCCAAGCATAAAGAGTGATGGTGGAAGGACACAAGTCAGGTGAACCAAGTTTCTTCCAAACACTAGCAGCCATCACACATGTGGAGGCGCCTTTGTCTATGAGACATTGCTAAATAGTGAAGTTTCTTATGGAGATTAGTATTTGAAATCCAACGGATGAATGAAATGGGGGATGTTCTGACTTGTCAACATCTAAGACAATCATACGATCGTCATGGGGATCCACAACACCCAAAGGAGAGAGTAGATAATTATGTTGGGATGGGCAAGTCCGGAGGACTTCTAGCATTGACATGGTAGCAAGGGATTGCGCCAAGTCATCTACTATGCTATAGGTATGGGTGGATTTCGTAGAAAAAACATTTCAACTTAATGGGCCTTTAGGGATCTTGAGGATAACCTCTATCTTTGGCAAAGTGATCGTTAAGGTACCATTTGATGATGACAAATTCTCAATGAAAACATGGGTTTGGACTTAGTCATTGACTTAGTGTGTGGTTTGTCATATTGGCGCGATCAAGTTTGAAGGTAGACTTGTTCAATATTGACCTTGTCATAATTCATCATAAGAATATGATAATCATTATGACCAGATGGTGGAGGTGGGGGAGCTACATGAGATTGTGTATGTTTAGCAGCAATATATTCTTCATGAGGAAAAGGATTGGTAAGCACAGCCAGTTAAGATGAAGCAGGAGGACGAGGAGGATGTATGGGTTGTGGTCCCCTAGAAGCAGCTCTACTTGAGCTCCCCATACTTGATGCATCTAAGATAAAAGGGGACACTCATGAGTATAATATCCATATATGCCACAATAGACACAAGGTTTGTTTCGATGAAGACCATTTTTTTCTTGGGTTGTCTTCCCTACTGTTGGGTTACTAGATTAGGCTAGTTTATGTAAGGTTCATTAGGTGGTGCACCATGTCTACCTTGATTACCTTGATATTGTTGGTTTCGGATACCTTCCTCTTGTTCCTTTGATGCTAGTGCAACCAGTTGTTCCTAACCCTTCCCTTTCTTTAGTTCCACAATAAACTCAATATGAACTTATTTCAGTTGTAAAATAATCTAGTGAGGGGTGCAAAGCCCATAAAAAGGGAACCAAAGACAAGGCACACCAACCAATGCCAACTCCTCCTGAGCCGCCAAAGCCTATTCCTCCATGTTCTTTGTGAGATGTTGTTGGTCATACCACCAATCATTGTCTTGAACTCCCTCAGATCAATAATGTGGTCTTTGATACCTTCCTTGATTCTAAAATTCCTGAGGTCCATGTCACCTTACTTGAGTTAGCTAATAAGAACATATCATTACACATGAATCACCCCTGTGCTTTGTGTGATAATTATGGCCATTATTCTCATCTTTTTCATTGTCTAAAATAATTTCATGATACACTTCAAGTGATTCATGAATTATAGTTCGCTCATAGTAATTCCACCTCTCCTCTACTTGTGGGTTCTAATCCCACTCCTATGCCATAGTAGGAGGTCTCTCAACCACCCATCATGATACCTTCCCCAGATGTTGAGACGATGGATAATACCACTCATATTCTATACCTTTTTTCATCCATGGGATCGATAAATTTGGGACTCCCTAGATGTCCCCTATTGTGATTATGTTTAACCTTGTTCGATGAACACTTTGGTATGAACATCAATAGATCTCACATCTACTAGCCATTTGTCTCCCAACATTGACGATGTGTATATGAAACTTGTCTCTCCTGAAGATGCCTCAGGTAGCTCTTCTTGATCATGTGGTCTCTCTTCCTATAGTCTCCCCATCTTCCATTCTGATGAAGACACCATGGAAGCCATGATCACCGCTGATTATCCTTGGGATGATATGAACCATCACGTGTACTTCCTTCCACATCAAAACCATGACCAATATGTCGTGGAATCAGAAGACTTCATTCATGGTGAAGTTGATTGGTTTAAAAATCCCATTCCTACATTAAATGCTTTTTAAGAAGGAAATATGGCTAACATTCCGCTACCATCAAAATTATCATTTTAAATAAACCAGGGATTGAAGAAAATATCATCTTGGGGGCACAATGCACCTAGGAAGAAATTGGTGCTTACACCAAGTTATTCAAATAATTTTGTGATGTTTCCACTTGGTCTTATTGTGAAATTCCTGGACTTGATCCTATCATTCTTCAACATCATATCGACACTTGGCCTAATGCCATCCCTGTCTACCAAAAGAAAAGGCCTATCCATCCTTCCAAATGTGAAGCTATCAAAGATGAAATCAAGAAGCCCAAGTAGGTTGGTTTCATCTACCCTATAGAATGCACCAAATGGGTGTCCAATCCTATTCATGTTCTAAAGAAACAAGGCACCATTCATGTCTTCATGGACTTTCGCGATATGAAAGAATCTTGTCCGAAAGACAACTTTCCCACACCCTTCATAGACCAAATCATTGATTAGCGTGCGGGGCATGAGGTTCTTTCCTTTATTGATGGAATCCCTGGATATAACTAGATACTTATCCATTATGCTGATCAACTTAAAACTGCGATCACTAGTATGTGGGGAAATTTCACCTATAAGGTCATGCCTTCTAGTTTAAAGAATGTCGTGGCTCTTTTTCAGCATGCTATGTCTTACTTTTTCCATGACTTAGCTCATATTATCCTTGCATATATAGACGATCTCATCGCTCGTTCCAAACTTCAGTCACAACACCTTCATGTTGTGTACCATCTTTCTTTGATGTTGCAAGTATAACATTCACCTCAATCCTCTTAAATGTGTCTTTTACGTTCCTTCTGGCAGATGTTTGGGATTCACTGTTTCCAAAGATCGTATCACTCTTGACCCTCTCAAAATTCAAGCCACTATCGAACTTCGTCCTCCTCATACCCTTCAAGAGTTGCAAAGCCTCCAAGGCAAAGCTAACTTTATTCGTAGGTTTATCCCTAACTATGCCACCATTAGTCATGGGTTTCTTATACTCCTTCAATCTAACATTCCATTTGTTTTGGATGACCAAGCTAAATAGTTTTTTGATGCCCTCAAATGTGCTCTCACTTCTACTCCCTTTATAAGTCTAACTAACTTTGAAAAGGATTTCACCTTGTATATCTCTGCATCGCCGATTTGGTCGCTAGCGTCCTAATCCAAGAAGATTCTGCGTTATTATATCAATAAAAACCTTCATTGTCCACTTGTGTCCTATTCGCATGAGGAAAAGTTAGTGCTAGCTGTAGTGTTCTCTATTCACAACCTTTGTCGTTATATCCTTACACATACCACCAAATTTGTGACCAATTCTAACTCGATGGCCTTCCTCTTAAGTCAACAGATCTCTAACACAAAGTACACCCATTGGATCGTTATCCTTCAAGCATTGGATCTCAAAATTTTCACACCCAAGAGTAAGGAAGGTTTAGCCCTTGTTGAATTCATTTATGAATTTCTCACTGGTGTGACTGAACCACCGGTAAATGATGATTTTCTAGATGAACACTTGTTCACCATTACCTCATATGATCCTTGGTATGGTGACATCCTTACCTATTTTCAAACCTAGGAATTCACAACCCATCTCACTTATGATGATCGACGACGTATTCAACATCAAACCCATAAATACTTCCTCATCAGTGACGATATTTACCATCGCGGTGTCAATGTCGTCCTTTGTCATTGTCCCACTCATGCTGAAGATGAACAAGTGCTCAATGCGTACCATAGTGGCACTTGTGGTGGTCATCTCCCCAGAATGGTCACTACCCAGAAAATCATGCACGCTGGCTATTTTTGGCCTTCTCACTTTAGCAATTGCATTGAGGCAGTCAAACACTATCCCAATTTCTAGTTATATGCCCCTAAGGTATGAGCTTCACCTTCTCCCATCCATCATGTCATCACAGCCAATCCTTTCTGTAAATCGGTTATGGACTTTATGGATTTTCAACCCCCATCTACTAATAACCATACATATATTATCATCATCATCAACTTATTATGTTTGGCTTTAATTTTGAAACTCCAAGAGTTTCTGTCTCAACTATTCATGTGTGTGCCCAAGAAACTTTACTATAGGCTTAAAGCCTTTTTTAATACATCACTGCCAAATAAAACTCCCAGTCCTTTTTAATTTTATTATAAAATGTTTCTAATTCCACTCAATTTTCCTTATTTCCTTTCGCATTTTCACCTTCGATCTTTCTTGCCATAGGACCAGGTCTCTGCGACCACTGGTTAAGCCCTTTAGTTTCTAAGCCACTTTTTACTTGTCAATGGCCAAATTCCTTTATCTTATGCTCCAGGCCCCTGGTCTATTTCTATGTGAAATAACCAAGGGAAACTTCCAAGCACTAAGCTCGGAGATCCCAAGCCTAACAATTTTATTTTTTGCCTCTTTATACACTCGTGTGGTTATATATCCACCGGGTCACCATGTCCAATGGGGTATGCTTGCCTACTCTCTAATTAGTTGTCACTCTCCTTCGTGTCTCAACTATATCCATATATGCCACAATAGACACAAGGTTTGTTTCAATGAAGACCATTTTTTTCTTGGGTTGTCTTCCCTACTGTTGGGTTACTAGATTAGGCTAGTTTATGTAAGGTTCATTAGGTGGTGCACCATGTCTACCTTGATTACCTTGATATTGTTGGTTTCAGATACCTTCGTCTTGTTCCTTTTCTTGGGGTTGGGGAGATTGGTTGTGCTCTTCTGAGCTTACATTTGACCTTGTGGAGGAGGCATGGGGAGCTAGGACGCTGGTGTCGGTGGGGATCGAGTGCTAGGCTGGCATATGGATAATAAGGAAATGGGGCAATATTAGGATAAAAAGGTGGAGCAATAGTTGGCCCTGTAATTTGTTGATGAGGATGGGAATATGCATATGATGTGTTGGGATGTGGATAAAAGTTTTAATGTGGAAGATTCGGGGAGGTATAGGTGTAAGAGGAACTAGTCCCTCCTACGGGTTGACCATAATTCATCAGAGATGGAGCATATGGTTGAAGTTTAAGGTGTGAAATAGTTCCAAAAATACCATTAGCAACATGACATTCCCTCAGTACATTAGCAGTGTGAGGCCGAGGCGGATCGGGAATGAAAGTATAAACATAACTTGACTTGGCGTAGACCAGATCAAATTTCAAGGCCACTTTTAGTGCACCTTCCTCATATTGGGAGAAGTAAGAAGTGACATCTTTAGCAATGGGGACCAAAAGTGATATAAGGAACTAGTCCATACAAATGTGGTCTTGGAATTCAAGAGCATTACATATGCTCCTTCTTCTACGTTATTCCTGAACATGGTCAGATAGGCAAGTGGCAGAAGTTTAATGGAAATAATTCAATAGTTCGGTACTAGTGTCATAACATAGAACTAACTATAAATAGGTTAGAAAATCTTTGGAAAGAGTAACGAAAGTGGAATGAGTGGCTTTGGTTTGATCGGCATACCACTTAGCAGCAACTCCAGTAAGAGTGTGTTGGATTAGGCAAAGACAGATGACGTTTTTAGTGATAGAATTGGATGAACACCACATATGAAATGACAGAATGTGATTTATGGGATCTTCTCCAGGATTACCTTCAAACTTGAGGATTTCAGAAGGAATTTTAGTAGGCATAGTTGGCCAATTAGGGTCATGAAGAAGATGATCATTAATGAGCTAGTAAAATTAGGGAGAGTCAAACCAGCCATAAAAGGAAGCAATGGAGTAGGAGTTAACATATCGGTGGAGGTTCCCCTTGTGGGGTTACCCTGGTTAGCACCTAGGTTACCACCTTGGTTTCCCACACTGACGTTGGTACCTGACATGGTGACAGTATGGGTTTGGGAAGACGCAAAATCAAAGGAAGAACTAGAAGAATCAGTAGAAACAAAGTCAAAATGAGGACTTGATGGAGGACTAGGAGGATGTACTCTAACTCAACGAGGAGTAGCAATATGTCCTAATAGAAACTGAGGGTGAAGGCCTCAAATTCTCTACAACGTATGCCTAGGGTAGTAATGATGTCAAGACAATGATGACTTTAAGGACTAAAGGGTGATGATAGTAATAAAAACATAAACAAATAACGAGAAAACATCTAGTGCAGTGGTTCCAAGTGTGAACTAACTATATTAATGATGCTACTCTACTACAAGAAAACATGTCATATCAAAGAAAAAGACCTCTAGCTTATAGGTGGTCTAAATCCTCAAACAATCCTAAATATACTATTTTAGATGGCCTTCCAAAGAACTTCTTACTTGACCATCCTTGCATTCATAGTTGTCCAGAACAAGGTAGGGTAGAGAACCAAATTATTCCCACAACTAGTCCTATAGGGTTCTTTCCTAAGATTGGTCACTATGGTTGCCTTTGTCCTATGGGGTTGTTTGGATATTAAGCTTCTTGGTAATCATCCAACACATGGGATTCCCTGTCATGGGTTGGGTATCCCTGAGGAGAACCACTCGTATGATGACCTAGCCTAACCCCCTCGGAATTAGGTTTCTGATGCACTCCAGCTTTGCACCGTGTAATGGTGAAGGCTTTTAAGCTCCCTAATATGTCAACTTCTATGTATCAATGTAAGTGATCTATGGGTGTTATTGGAAGCCTATCCCACCAATCCTACACGTAAACTACAAATATAGTTTAGCCCTAGTTCCTATGTGGGCTTAATCTATGTATGTTAAATTATTAAGGTGTAGATTTTCAAGTCTTGGCTTGGCAGTGTTATCCAATCTCACATTCGCTTGGGGTGTGAGTGTCTGAAAATGATGAGTCAAGTGGATGAGTTAATTGAGCATGTTTTATGATGCCATGTGCTGCTAAAAATAAAATGTTTAAATACTGTAAATAATGTTGAAAATGGTAGAAAAATAAACAACCAAACAATCACACAAAATCCCACCCAAAAAGGTGATCAAGCAGATAAGGAAAAGAAGGAAAACAAGCTACTCAAAGACACATAAATATATAAAAGACCTAATGTCAAAGGTACTAATATCTAGAGGCACTAATCTATTGTAAATGGTGCAGACACAATAAAGTTCATAGGTGACAAATGTTGCAAAGGATAGGTATGGAGCTCCAAAACCTAGGATTCTCAAGGGGTTCTTAAGGGGGAAGGAAAAAACCAAACTCCAAAGGGAGGAAAGGTGGAATAATCCAATTAAAAAATATTGTAAAGTAATGGATCAGACTCTAAAAATCAGTGGCTAAAAATGTTGAAACCCTAGACTCCTCACCCAGTTAATCTCTTCTTAAAAATGTGGAGGTGTACTCTAAACGCTAAGGGGATTTTTCCTTCCTCAAAGAGAAAAAAATAGAGAATCTAGGCCTAGGGGAGACTAAAACATAGATAAGAAACCCTTTCTAGTCTACACACAACACTCTTGGTAAGTATAAATTTTTTTCGAAACAATCTTGGAAAAAATCCAAAATGCATGTACCGACCTCAAATCAGTGGAAAACACAATTATTCATCCAAAACGTGTGCTTAGGAATGCATATCTAGGGCTGAAAAGTGTGTTTTTATCCCAAGACTCTTGATTGGCAGATCACACACAAATTTTGTCATTATCAGCTCAGCTGGTATCTATGACCTCTAGAAAGAACTAGAAAACCACCAGAATCCAAAAATCTGACAAAAAATGGAAGAAAACTATAAATAGAAACTAATATGCTATAAATAGTTGTAGAAAACCCTGAAATTTACTAAATCTTTAGTTACCCAAGAACTGAATTACTACACTAGTGGAGTCACCATTTCTTGGATGAAAAATGTAGCTAAAAACCTAATGGAGTTTCCATTTGTTAGTATGAAATTTCTAGGAAGGTGTACCAAAAACATTCCACTTAAGTCACTCATGACACGTGACCCTAACAACAATTTATGCTTGCTTACGCTTTTGATCTATAATAATACGACTAGAAAAACCTACAACAAAAAGACATATACAATCCAAAAAAACAAACAACAATATATATTCAATCTAATAACCCAAATAGAAACACTTTTAAAATGAATAACAAATCTTTATTTATAACACCTGCGTTAATTTATCTTAGCACTATATTGTTATTTTCTTAGATGAATGCATTTCTTCATTAACACATTAAGTTCACCCCACATCATCATTACATTATTTAGATTTACATCATTATTCATCAGCATATGCAACTATGTAGAAAAAACAACATCATTATTATCATCATCAAATGATTAAGCAAAAGAGAGTACAATAATCCATGTCTCTGTCTATGCAACTAATGAGTAAAATAACTATGAAATCCATGAAATGAACCTAACCATTCTTATAATAAAAACCCTGATTCTAACGATTGTAATGTATTGTCATAGTCTACAGTCAACTACTAAACATTGTTGCCATTGAGCAGAGTCTTCGGAATACTAAAATTTCATCTTTTAGTCTCGGTCGCACGGATGCGGAGTTGTACAACTAACTATGGAAATCTTGGTCACTCCTTGGTGAACTGAATTTGTACGACTAGGGACAACTACAGTCATATCTTCCTCAAACCCCCATTTGCACCCTTCAAGCTACTGTGTGAGAGACTGAGGTTACCCAGTCACACCATTAACCACTTTGTGTGTGTGTTTAGGTACCAAACACTCGATCTTCTTCATAAACCCTAAACAATCCCTTCAGGCTTATGTGCGAGCAATTGAGACATCCCAGTTTCACCCTTAACTACTATGTGCATGCATTTGGAGGCAAACTGCCCGATCTGCTTCAAAAACCCTAGACGCTCCCTCGACGCTTATGTGCGAGTGACTAAGAATTCCTAGTCACACACTTGACCACTTTGTGTGTGTGTATGGGGTTGAAAATACTCACTTAAATGTGTGAGACCGAGAAACATAAACCATAGATCCATGCGAGCTTCAACACCATAGTTTCGAACCATTGTGCGAACTTTCTCCGTCAAACCTATGTGAACCAAGACAATAGAAGAGAAAGGAAGATGGATTTATCAATGTTCCCAAATGAGCTTGAGTTCTCTTCTATTTATAGGCTTCCATCAGGTTCCACTTGATGTTGAGGTCGACCTATGTAATTGTACATATGCATAGGGTCGACCTGATCCAATATACATGAGTGGGAACATACACTCAAAAACTAACTTTTGCTTATCCAAATGAGGCGATCTTTGGGTTGATTTTGGTCCTCTTGAAAAGAGGAATCTATTTAAATTATTATCTTAATCATATTATCTTTCCAAAGTGGACTTTGACCACAGTTGTGTAATTTTAACACACTCTCTCAACTAGGGAGAATTCCACCTGCCAATATTTTTCCATCGATCAATATGTTGTTCAAGTGTCATCATGTATCATCATTGATCATCTTTGTCATGTATTTTTCATGCCATGACTATCTCAAGTATCTCATCATCATAAATAATAAATGTACATATTTATCTATCCCTTTCTTATTTATGCTTAACTCTTGATTATTCTTTCTCATATTGAACATTCTCGAATCTAAAAGAAGAAGAATTTGTTATTGGACTATGGTCTGGAATCTTTGTCAGTGGGATACTACTCAAAATCTCATCATCAATCACCATCAAAGAGCATATCATTAGGGATCACATCTCCACCTGCCAACCAATGACAGTGAGGAAGGTCCTAATGGAAACTCTTACCTTATGTCCATGACAGTGGGGAAGGTCCTACATGACACTCTCACCCCATGTCGAGAAATATGATATCCAAACACATAGGGAAGCACATCTTGACCCTGGGATCACATCGGGGAGCTCAATCTCAACCTAGAACCACGTTGAGTTATCTCAACCCATCCTATTTACTATTGATCTTCCCATTGATGACCCTGCATAGTCATGTGGTAGAACACCTTCATCATAATAGACTTGCGTTCTACACCCCAAGTACACTCTCAACCCATTGGACAAATGGGGAGTGGTATTGCTGATAAGCCCTGCTTATGGGATGATGCAAACGGGGGTATACTCTATAAAGACCAGACAGGGGAGTAACATTCTATGACCCTATGAAGATAAGGGAGCAACATCTCCAACCTATGAGTAACAGATAGGGGTCATACCCTATTTTCCAGAGTTCCCTCAACTTGAGGAGCCCTTTATCTCAATTCCTCACCCACGGAGCTCATACAAGGAGGAAGAGTTGGCTCAGTGTCCTCGGTCAACATTGTTCTCATCATATGCAAATCTATTATCTTATTGTCTCAATAGTAGTCATTTATTGTTCATACAGGACATCAAATAAAACATCATGTTAGATCATAAATAATCATATAAATCACAAAGGGATACCATAATCATCCTCCCTCTCAAGGAGGTGTCAATCACAAGCCTAAGCTTCTCTCGAATAGTTGCATTGTCTTAATATATGAAAGTATCTGAGACCCAACTATATATATGGGATTCTTTGTCATCCCAATGTATCCATGTCATATATAGATCTTGATTAGACAGATCTCTAAGGATCTTCTTCTTCCTACATCGTAGCTAGCCATGCTAGAAACATCATACTAAATCTCGGTCAAGTGTAAAGATATGGAAATTTCATCAATAATAGCATGACATATCTCATATTAATGCAACACTCGTATTTTCTCATTAACAAAAATCTCTATCAACAAAAATACATCCATGCAGTCACATATCATAGGATAAATTTCTCAGACTCAAAAGGTGAATATATCATGCAAATATCTCAAAGGATGCTTAGTGGCAACTCTATGTGAATGAAGTGGCTCAATCATGAATTTATTTAGGTTCTATTCACATCATATATATGGATGAATGTTCAAAAAAAAAACATCAATGCTTCAATCATCTATTAGTTTCCAAGTCAAGTTTAACAATATATTCTCACAGCATCTTGTAATTCACTTGGAGTATCCAAGGATTTGCATTTCCATTAAAAAAATAAAAATATCTTTGCAACATATAATTTCTTTCCCAAATTCCATAAATTGATTCATCATGCCATGGTACATCATTTCAAGCTTCCAAAGCCATCTCCCTCTTAGATCATTAGAGGCTCATCACTTGACAATATAAGGTCATCAGTATATAAAACCAAAACCAAAATCAAACTCATACCTTGGAACACATCATCCTAACTTCACTAGATAATAGTCAATACAAACACATCTGGATTAGGGAGCTTGCATCATGCAATGCTCTCTGCAAACATACCACTTTTCCAAACCAACTTACTTAGCTTTTTGTAAATGAATATTGTACCATCATCTCATCGAAGTTTATAATCCAAATCAAAACTATTATCAAAGTCATCAATATCATAGTATCAATTCTTTCAACTAGGTGACAAGTAGAGCTCATATCAAGTTTTGACTTCAATTGCTATCACGCCAACAAGTTTTCATCTATAATTGAATACCAATTCAAACTTCACCAAGTCATTCTCATAATAATAATACAATTCATTTTTGTCACTAGATACATAGGCATATGCAAGTTCCATCTTCATACTAAATCACAATTGTCAATTGTGCAAGGAAAAAGTAGGCCAATACCAAACCATTTTTGAATACCCATATAATTCATTGGAAGTTATTATGCTCATATATCATTTTCATCAAGAAGAATCATCATACTTCAAATCGAATCATTAATCATCAAATCAAAACCAAATTTGTTATTGTAGAGAGATTTTTAGTCCAAAACATGTCTTAATCATCAAGTCCAAGTTCTAAGTCATTGTCAAGCATCATGTCAAAACTCCAAACATTTCCTATATATATTAGTCAACCAAATCTAGTCAAACAATTGTAACAGAAACTATCAACATAATGACATACTTGTATCTCGGTCACTTGCAAACACAAGTTCAGTATACATATTCATATTATAGAAAAAATTCAAACTTTTCCTACTCTTAGATATTTATGTTGTCTACCTCACATTTGTAGTACTGACACCCTCCAAGTGAACATCTGATTTCATGCACAAGACTTCATTTTTGTGTTTTGCAGGCATAGTTGCACCCATAAGCCTTCTTCTGTGCGACTGGGACCCATAGTTGCAGTCTTAAAGATGCTATGTGAACAAATGTGGTCTAATTAGCCCAAAACTTATCTCAGGGCCTTGGTCGTGCCCTTGATCTTGTATCTGTGCAACTGGGAGGCTATAGTTGCACCTTTGTCCTTTATGCAACTAAGGCTTTAAGTAAGAGAAAACTCTTCTTTTCTCATATCAGAAATTTGGTGTAGTTCAACAATGTCGAATGCATATCAATCATACTTCAAGAGTACAAAATATATAATGCAAATGATAATACGAGAAATAATATTGAAGAAAGATTCTCCCTGTGAATGGAAATCCACTTCATTCCTCTTCATTCATTTCATCAACCTATCTATACTAATGTCAATTCATGGCAGATATGTTCAGTCATCAAATCAAACATATATCCATGACATCAATCTTTAATAAAGTGATTAAAATCAAGGCAGCGGATCGATGTAACATCATATCTCAAAGATTATGGACACAATAACACTTTCTATCAAGTCAATCCATCAAGTTAGGGCATTCAGTTTCATAGTTAGTCATCATATCAAGACATGATCTATAATATCATCCTCATAGTTATACCTTTATAATCAAGGTTACGTGATTTTCATTATCAATAGGATCAAGAAAGGTAATTCAATAGAACTTTATTAACACAATAAGGGTTTCAAATATTTTTCCCGTACTTTCATCATGT
Organism: Pinus taeda; assembly: GCA_000404065.3. Classification (NCBI taxonomy): domain Eukaryota; kingdom Viridiplantae; phylum Streptophyta; class Pinopsida; order Pinales; family Pinaceae; genus Pinus; species Pinus taeda. The sequence continues at coordinate 185,572 of APFE031244999.1, read as the reverse complement.
TCATCACAAGAATTATAAAGAGTCAATGAGTTATCCTTTTATATGAAATCCATCATGACTTATGTATGACAAGTATAAAGAGTATCATCTACTAGAGTCAAGGTGTTATCCTTCTTTATACGATCAAGATATACAACATATAGAAGTTAGCCAAACATCAAGTATATCAATGTATCAACATTAAGTAACCTCATATAATTCAATAAGATCAAAATGTTCAACATGAGGTGCACCATTTCATCATAGGAAACATAAATCCAAGTCACTTTCATATGCATGGACCATTTGATAAGGAGACATTCTCACCATACCTTAGGGGCTTAATAGCTTAAATAACATTGAAACAATACCTTTTAGTGTTCAAATACCAGTGCACCTTTTCATTAGACATAGGCAATGTTTGTCACATTTTCATGTAATGCCTCTTTACTTTTTCCATTTCTATCCATCCTTCGTACATTTCAAATGATCCTCAAGAAGGATCCACTCATGACATGTCATAAAGGAGGTTGGAAACATCCATATACTCAAATACATATGTAGGAAGTATAAACAATAAACATAATAATCAGATCCATAAGTCTAAACAAAAGTAAGAGGCATCATAAGTCAAGAAATACTTATCTTCAATGAGAGGTGATCCTCTCCCTCTTGAACCAATGATCGCCATCCATAGTCCACATAACAATGTTTCCTTTAATCAACCAACTAAGTCTACTAGGGATTATCCCATTTAGGCCTTCATCAAATCTTTCACAAACTAAACTCTTGAGCATCTTCACATTGACCATACTAGGTTTCATATCTCATATTTTTCCATAATCTAGGGTTTATCTCCAACCCTATCCTCATAATATCCATCAACCCCTAATCCAAAAATTGTCTAAGGTTTTATTCAAACCCTAGAATTCCTTTAGGTCTCCATCATCCTCTTCTTGATTCCATCAATGCTGTCATCATCGGGTTGATCTCCATGGCTTTTCTTCAACCCAACTCTCATTCCAAGTTATTTTTTCTTAGGTTTATATTGTTATTTGCTTAAATAATTGCATTTCTTCATTAATGCATTAATTTCACCCATATTATCATTACATTATTCATATTTACATAATTATCATCAATGCAGCGGAACATAAAGGAATAATAGAAGAAAAGCATGCACACATAGAGACACCAGGATTGGTCTGAGACCAGGGAAGAACCCACTATGGGGAAAACCATTGCTAGTTCTTCTTTTTCTTAGATCGTCATCAAATGATTCAACAAAAGAGAGTACAATGATCCATGTCTTCATCTATGCAACTAACCAGTAAAAAAACTATGAAATCCATGAAATGAACCTAACCAGGCTTACACTAAAAACCTTGATTATTGTTGGGTGTGTGTTATATTATTTCCATGACTAGCCCCACACACGAAGCCAGGGGGTTGGCCAGGGCCCCTTCATTGTGCTGGGTAGAGCAGGGTGTTCAAAAGGGGTAGTATCCCCCCTCTACGAGGTTGGGGACAGAGATTGAGGATTTTTTTTTTTGGACCCTATATTAGGTGGGAAGACTTACCTATGGTTTTGTGCATGGATTTTTCACATGTTTTTGGGAATGATGGTTTTCTATCCTTGGTATTTTTTAGATCCGGTCAAGGGAACTATGGTTATGTTCTAATCCAGGGTTAATGGATTGGGGCTTATGAATGCTTCAGCATGTAATATATATATATATATAATATTATAATATATATTATATATATATATATTATATATATATATATATATATATATATATATATATATTATATATATTATATATATATATATATATATATATATATGTATGTATGTATGTATATATGTATATATATTATAACATTAAAAGGTATATAATGAAAAATCAATTTGGTAGTCCTGGTTTTGGGATCTAGGGGAAATATCTGCATATTTGTTTTGTGTTTCTCACCATTGTATATTTTTTTTTTTAAGAATTTGTTTTAGGTAATTTCTATACAGGGTTAAAACCTACAATTCTAAGGACTGTAATGTATTGCCACAATATGCAGTCAACTCTTGAACACTGTTATCACTGAGCGGAGTCTTTGGAATACTGAAATTTCATCTTTTAGGCTCGGTTGCATGGAGGAGTTGTGTGAGCGACTATGGCAATATTGGTCGCTCCTTGGTGAACTGTATGCATGTGACTGGGGAAAAATACACTCAAATCTACCTAAAACCCGCATTCACACCCTTCAGGCTATTGTGCGAGTGATTGAGGTTGTCCACTGACACCCTTGACCACTATGTGCATGCATCTAGGGACCAAATTGCGTAATCTACTTCAAAAACCCTAGACGCTCCCTTTAGGCTTATGTGCGAGCCACTAAGACTTCCCAGTCATACCCTTGACTACTTTGTGCACATGTTTGGGGACCAAACTGGCTGATCTACTTCAGAAACCCTAGAGGCTCCCTTTAGGCTTATGTCCGAGTGACTGAGACTTCCCAGTCACACCCTTGACAACTTTGTCTGTGTGTCTGGGGTCGAAAATACTGAGTTATGTGCCTGCAACAGAGAAACAAAAATCGTAGATCTGTGCGAGATTCAATCTTGTAGTTTTAGACCCTTGTGTGAACTTTATCGATTAGACTTGTATGAACCAAGGCAATAGAAGAGAAGAGAAGATGGATTTATCAATGTGTCCAAATGAGCTTTATGTCTCTTCTATTTATATGCTTCTATGAGGGTCCACTTGATGTTGATGCCACCTTTCCAATTGTACATATGCATAGGATCAGCCTAATCCAATATACATGAGTGGGAACATAAATTCAAAAACCAACTTATTCTTGCCCAAATGAGGTGATCTTTAGGTTGATTGTGGTCCTCTTCAAAATAGGAAGCTATTGAAATTATTATCTTCATCATATGAGTTATCCAAATTGGTCTTTGACCGCAGTTTCATAATTTTAACAACCTAGTGAAGGAGATCTACAAAAAAGGGTCTGCAAATCCCCCTCCGTGGAATGGGTCCTTTGATGTTCTTGATGCTTTAGTAATCAATTCTGTCTCTCTCAATATGTAAACACTTCAAAATAATGTGTATAACTTAAGTGGGAGCTCAAATGAAAGAAGATGATAGCGGTGATGATGTTAATGATCATGGTGAAGAATGAATGGAAAACCCTCCTATTTATAATAAAGTATTGAGTTAATCTTGAAAATGGAGAATAATAAAATAATATTGACCAAATCAAGATCAAACTCTTAGGAATACTTTATTAACACAAATAACAAATAAAATTATTTATTAATTATTTCGCAAGGATTAAGAATGGTGTGAAATTGAAATAATTATTTAATATTGATTTAACAATTATTCCAATAATAGAATTAAGGAATAATAAATAAATAGTGATTTATTTAATTACTCCTAGGTGATTTAGTTAAATGTGACAAGGAATAATTATCAAACCATGATTTAATAATTATTCCCTGATAAAATTAAACAAATAAATAATGATTTATTCCATTATTGTCATGGGGTTTTTTAATTTTAATTAGAAAATAATTTAATAAAAATGTTCGAATTCAAGCTTTTGTGATCCATATCATACTGTATAGAGAATTTTTCGGAAGAAATTACATTGAAGGTTTTGGTCGACACTTTTCGAACCAGCGAGTGTGGTTCATCTTCAGGACATGGTGAAGACTCAGATCTAGGAAGAAGGTTAAATAGGGAGACAGGGCAACCTAACAACTATATTTGATCGGGAGAGGGACAAGGGAATGTTTAATAATATTTAGATAACTTTTATTAATTTATTGATTGTTTATTTTATTAAAAATATATATTATTTAACCACTATATTTGGTAATGGTTTTAAATTTATGAATATAATAATCGAAGGAATAACTAATCATATTTTTATTGAACTATATTCAATTAATTATAATATATTAATAAATTATATATATATTATATATATATATATATATATATTTATATATATATATATATAATATGTTGATCTAAATATAAAGAATCCAAATTAATTACTAATAATGATCTATATATGAAGAACCAAAGATTGGGGTTTTAGAAATATTTTGTTCTTCTTTTTTGTTTATATATATAAACGATATAATCATATACTAAACTAATAATTAGTATATATATATTATTATATATATATATATATATTATAATATATATATATATATATATATATAGTTAAAGTTTAATTTATAATAAAAAGGGATTCTAATATTACTAAAACAATAGTATAATAAAAAATCATGTTGATAATTATATTATTAATAATAAAATATCGGCCATAATAATAATAATCAAAAGAAAAAACCAAGGGGCCTAGATAAAGATGGAGAAAACTATTAGGAGAGGGCGAGAATCCAACAACTGCTAATTTTCCAGTCGTCGTCCCTATTAATATTACTGGAAGACCTCTCAATTTCAATGGCTTCCCTAAATTTACGATGGTGGAAATGAGGAATCTTAGCGATAACCCTGGCCTCCTCAATGCATAGATGATGCTTGGTCTTTTCTGCATGTTCAGCCAAAGCTAAAGATTTGATCCTCTTGTGCTTGCTATCAATAGCATGTTCCTTAATCCTCTAATTAATAGAACAACTAGTTTCGCCAATGTATGAGGTGCCACAGGAACAAGGGATGATATAAACACCTTTCATATCCATAGGGTTTACATGGTCTTTAACAGACTTAAGGGAACTTCTGATGGTTCTGAGGGGTCTAAAGATCGAGGGAATATTATTCTTCTTTAGGATTATAACAATGTTGTATGTCGTCCCTTGGATGAAGGGGAGGTGGACTCTTGAATTGCAATCGATGGGTTCTTTCTTGACCTTGGGACCTTTTCTCACTTTGAGGAAAGATTTGACACCTTACTGCCTACTATAGCCATTTTGGAGAAAAACATTAAGGAGATGGGATTTTTCTTTGAAAAGTGGTCTTCATCAGAAATTCTAATGGTTTACTAAATTATTTCCCATGGTTAAAGTGATTTTACTATGGTAAAATTAATCCTACATGGTGTATTTTGATCCACCAAGTGAGAAATGGCTACGTGATCATTTTTTGGTGATAACAATAGGCATGGATTGCATAAGTTTCGAATCCAAATATCAAAAAAGGTTGTGAAAAAAAATTGAATGGGAATTTCTATCAAAAAGATAATTTACCTTATTTTTCTTCACTTGATTTTTCTTTCCAAGAAATACATAATTTGAGGAAACTTTGTGGACATTTCCTTTCATTATAAGGACAATACTCAGGGTGAACTGAATCTCATAGAAGCTTAAAGTCTTGTCAACACATGGTTAAGGACCATTTACAACAAGATAATCATTAATATCTCAACATGTCATTTATAGGAATTGAAATTGGGTGGTAAGGTTAAAACTCATTTTCACAACCATTTGGGCTAGACCCAATTGACAACACTTGAATCTTTATATGTAAATAATGTAGAAATCATTCCGCTTTCCCTTGGTTCTTATTCTTCACTTGAATCTTGATATGGAAGATTGCATTATTTTCTCCATTTCCTCTTGGATTATGTAATATAGCATAAACAAAATTTTCATCCAAATTAATGCTCCCTTCAATATTTGTACCTTTTATCCTAGTGTCTGTAACTACTCCTATCAAGATAATTATTACCACTTTTTTCTTGAACTTGTATAATTTTGAATATAATTACAAATAATTCTCAATATAATTTTAGCCTACATACCCATCTAAATCACAATGTTTCTTTGAATCATTTTCCTTTTAGACGATGGTTGTTATCTTTTTCTTATATGGATAGTTATCTTTTTTTGCTTCATCTATGTTCCTATAAAATGCATAGTAAAAATATAATTATATGATTGTTATATTTAATATTATTTCTCAAACCAAGGGTTTCGACACAGAAGTGGAGCTAATTTATTATTCAAAGGATTTTTATTAAGGCCTCCAAATATGTGTTGCTCTAAGTAATCCTATCTCTTTGCTTCCTCTAACACCTCAAGAGTTGTCTCTAACACCCCAGGCCTCCCCTCTTGATACAGAGCCCTATTCCACCTCCAAATTTCCATTTATTTTCCGAAATTCTGCCTCTTGTTCATCTCTTTCTCTGTTAGAGGTCCTAAAACTAACCTTTGTTTCTCGTGATCTGACCTCTCATGGTTCCTTCATGAAACTAGTTTTTATTTACGAGTCATTATCAAATCTAACTCTACCTATTTCTTCATTAGAGGATCTAGCTGCCCTTTCCACCTTTATACATGTTATTGATCCAATCTCATTGCTATATCTTTCAAAAAAATTTACGACCTCCTTACATTAAAATTTTTTAGAGGGGGTATCTCCTTAAAAATTCAGTGACCTTCCCTCTAGCTAGTGAGGAAGGATGCCCCAAAAATGAAAAAAAAAGGTGTGGAAAGGAAATATAAGGAGCCAAAACTAATACTAGGTGATGAGATCAAGTTTAATGATATCTAAAAAAATGGAAGAAACTACAATTGTTGGTCACTTTTCTAGTAAAAGGATGGACATGGTGGTTATTTAAAGTCGGATGATAAAGCATTTGTATCCAATGATGGGATATTCCCCTCACTACATCATTCTATCCAAGGGCTATATGGATTTCCTTACATCTTCTAGCGAGGAGATAGACAAGTTGCTTCAATGCCAATGGTAGTGGGATTCATAGGATTTATATTTGAAGAATTGGTTTGTACATTCTAATGCCTGATTCAAACAATTCTTAGTGGTTCATGTTTGGGTCCAACTTCCATCCCTTTCTCTATTATTTTTTATGAAGGAAATTTTTAGGAAATTTGGAAAATATTGGGGTTTTTATATTAAACTTATTCTTCTTACAAAAGAACGAGGTACATGGCGATATTCATCATGCTTATGTGATTAAACCTAGCATCACACCTTTTATATCCTATCACCATTCAAGTTGGGACAAAGACCGATAAGAAAACCCTGTGTTACAAATGAATTCCATATAAATGTGCATAATGCCATTCCTACAACCACCTAGGAGAGGATTACCTGAATGGGAAGATCAAGAAAATATAAATTCAAAAGTTGCCAAAGGTTTTGGACTTAGGAAGCATACTTTTGGAAAGTTTGGAGGCTGGTGATTAAGTTCCAAGAAAAATGACTTTTAACTCACTTTTGTTTTGAATAGTCGAGGTCCAACTCTTGTGGAGACTTTTTAGGGCACCCCTGTTATGGCCAATGTGTGGCCTCAAAAGGATATTATATCTCCCTCAAAAATTTCCACAAATTTATCAATGGGTATATATTCTCCCTTACAATATTATTATTTCTCCTTAGATGTATTAAACCCTAGTTCCCACAAATTATCACAATGGTCCTACTCTAATACAATTTCGAGAGAAATTAAAAAAGAGAAAGAAATCCTATCTCACAATGGAAAAAAGAGAAAAAAAATGACAACATGAGAGACTCTGATTAGAAATTGAGGACAAATTATGAGACTTTAATGAAAATTTGGATCAGTCCACATTCTTTGATGAGCAGTTATCATCTCTAAAAATCCATAGAGGAGAAAAAAAGAGTTCTCCTTCTATAAAAAAAGAATGGCACTTAAAGAGTAGACATCTTTGACTTCAAGATGTGGATGAGAATACAAAATATTTTCATACTGTTGTAGACCACCAAAAAACCATAAACACTATTTTGGAAATCACTAAAGAAGATGGCTCCAAATCCTCTTCTTTCAAGGAGATTGCAGAGGAAGGTGTTTCATACTTCAAGGCCATATTCAAAAATATTGAAAGAGATAAAATAGGCAAGATTCCCCAAATTGATTTTTTCTCTAGATTCATAAATGATGGTCACAAAAAAGAAATAATTAAAGAAAGCACAAAATTGAAGCTAGCGGAAGTATTTCAAGGTCTTCAAAAAGATAAAAGTGTTAGTTTGAATGGTCCCCTCCTTGAATTCTATCAATTTTGTTTCAAATTTATTGGTGATGACTTATTAAGAGTGGTAGAATACTTTAGGCTAAATCATAAAATCTTGTCTCCCATCAATCCTACCTTCATAACTCTCCTCCTAAAATTAGATAAGTTCATCTATTTTGATCTATTTTAGCCTATCTCTCTTTGTAAATCTATCTACAAAATAATATTAAAGACCATCGCTCTCAAATCAAATCCAACTCTATCTAAGCATCCCTCATTAGAATAATTTTGGTTCTTGAAGGATAAAAAATTCCATAAGACTATAGGGCTTAGTCAAGGAGGTCTACACTACATCCATATTCATAAGAAAAAAGAAATCATCTATAAAGTGGGTCTTTCCAAGGCTTTTGAAAAAGTGGATTGGATCTAGATCATACTGATTCATCTTCATCTTAGCTTCAATCCTTATTTTATGGACTAGTTATAGAATTTTATTAGCACTTCTTCAATGGCTTTATTTATCAATGGAACAACTTCCTCCTTTACTCCTCAGGAGGTATAAGGAAGGGTTGTCCCCTATCCCCTCACCTTTTTCTTCTTGTTATTGAAGCCCTCAATGGGGCTATCCTTTATGAAAATAGGAGACACCTTATTAAAGGCATTCAGGTCTCTCTTTATTTTTCTCTTACTCACCTCTTATTTGTGGATGATATCATTCTCTTCCTTCTGCTAGATGTTGGAAGTGTGTAAGCCATTAATCACATCCTAGAATTATTCTCTTTGGCAACATGTATGTTGATAAATCATGAAAAGTATATTCTTATTATGAATTCCCTCTATCAGGATGATTCTAACCTTCTCTCCAACATCCTTTGATTAGCCCCCCACCTCTTGAGGATTCCCTAAAAATAAATTGGCTTTTTCTAAAGCCAAACAACTATAAGAAGTAGGACTAGGTTTAGCTTGTTGCTAAAATTTAGCTCGGAATTCAAAATTGGTACAATAGATGGATTTCTAGTGCCATTAGACTCATTCCATGTAAGGTAGTGATTGATAAAATTATTATATATTGGGCATTGTTAACATAGGTTCCTTTGGGAACTCTCAATAAGATAAAGCAAATTTCCTTATGGTGTCTCTAGGTTGGAAAACAAGATCATAGATCTTTTCCTCTCATAGCTTGATCCTCCATAGCTCACCAAAAATCCTTATGAGGATGGGGACTCAAAAATATTATTTTGTTCTCAAAAGCTTTAGTTGAAAAATGAGCTTGGAGCTTGATTCAAGGAACTGGGCTTTACGCTCAAACTATCATTAAAAATTGTTAAATTTAGATAATAATGGTACATTGTATGCTTAGAAAAAATACTTCAATGTATTTTTAAGTAACCCAATGAGAATTTCCAAATTATTTTCCAATAGCAATCACATTAACCATAAATCATATTGACAATAACTGTACATATAACATGAAACAAAAATGCAGAAGACAAGCCAAGATGAGAGGAAAACCCTTTGAGCAATTATTCTTATTATTATATCAAATGTTAAATAAAGAGGGAGAGTACAGAAGTCAAAATTGAATTTCCAAACCAAAGTCAAAACAACCTTGTCAAATCTGAAGTCAACTACAGTCAAACTTAGCCCTAACCAGAAAGTCAAAGATGGTCAACACAGTAGTCAAATAGTCCACCTAAAGTTCTATCAAAACCAATCAAATTTGGCCTTCCTTGCTAGTCAAAGATAACCCAAAACAGTCCTTCAAAGTCTAGTCAAATTTGGTCAAAGGAGAGAGAGATTCTAATATATTTTTTTGTGATCAAAGTTGCAGTCAACCCTAGTCAAAGTGCCAAGATTTTCTCGATTTATGTGCCTAGAAATATGGCCTATAGAAACAAAGATAATCCTCCAAAAATTACAGACAAATCTTGTCAAAGGTTCCTTGATCAACACTGGCCAAACTTAGTCAACTTCTAAAAATTTTAACCCTGCAATTTTATCCAAAACTTTGACCTCCTTGTGCCACACATGTGTGAGAGATATAATGCCCAATAGTTGTATGAACCAATGAGAGAAGGATGGAGAATAATGTTTGAGTGATGATGCAAAATGAGGTGACAGGTCACTTGTATTTATACAAGTCGCTAAGGGTGGAGTGACACATCCATTGGACTTCATGAGCCTACATGATGATGTGGCCGACCTGAACAATTTGAACATGTGTGGGCATAAATTTAAAAACATACTTATTCTTCTCCAAATTAGATGATCTCTATATCAATTTTGGTCCCCTCAAAAAGAGGAATTTAATGCAATCATCATCTCCATCAAATGCATTTTCCCAAGGTGGAATTTTGCCCTAGATTCCAATTTTAACACTCCCTCTCAACTATGGATAATTCCACCTGCCAATCCATCCATCATCATCAATCATCGATTATCATGCCATATTTTTATCATGTACCATCTCTGTATCTCATCTCATCTCTTCTCTACTAAACAATGATATGAATAATCAAGAAGAATCGATGGAGAGTGAGTCACAAGACCTCACCACTCTCCACTAACCTCAATCAGACTTGATCCCGTATCAAGTTGTTGAGAAAGCATCCTAGTCATAGGGATTTTGACAACACACGATGCGTTTATCAATAATGTTATGGTCCCTAACCATTTTTCCTAACTCATTGTCGAGATGAGAGGCACTTCCCATGAATCTTGGACTAGATGGGTAGGATATATGTTGTGGAATCAATAGGAGAAGGTGAACCAATCATCCTACTCATATGCCATAGGAGAAGGTGAACCACTCACATTATGTATATGTCAATCGTAGGGGAAGGTGAAGCACTCACCCTACACACATGTCAACCATCATGGGGTATCACAAGGGAAGGTGAACCACTCACCTTGTACATAGCGCACCAAGAAGGGAAGGTGAATGAATCACCCTATGGTTTCTATAACTCCAAGAAGTACCCCAAGCCCCCAAGAGCTCCCAAAGCTCAATGTCTAACTCAAGCGGGACCCTCATGGGAGCGTATTTCCACAACTCCAAGTCTCTCTTAGAAGGCTAAGAATTTGACCTTACCTAAGGGCTTCATGAGGATGTATGTGATCTTCTCATCAGTCCTAATGTGTTGGAGCCTTATTTCTCCCCGTTGTACCATATCCTGAATAAAGTGGTACCTGATATCAATGTGCTTGGTGCGGTCATGGAATAAGGGATTCTCTAAAAGGAGAATCCCACTATGGTTTTCGTAGAAGATCACAGTGGTATCTAACATGTGCTCAAATATCTCACTAAATATATTCCTCAACCAAATAGCTTCACAAAAATCCATACTAGTTGTAATGTATACGGGCTTGGTGGTGCTTAAAGAAACCGATTTTTTCTTCCTACTCATCCATGAAATCAAAGAAGACACTAATGAGAAGTAACATCCTGAGGTGATCTTTCTATCCACCACACTTCCATCCCAATCAACATTAGTATATCTATCCAGCCTCAAATTCCTGACAGTGTATTAGATACCTCAAGAGATTCTTAGCAGCAATCCAATGTGTATGATGAAGCTCGACCATAAATTGAATCATTGTATTCATGGTGAAGAATATGTCCAAATGAGAGTTTACAAAGAACATCAGGGCCCCATGATTTGTCTATATTCAAAAGGGTTTTCCAATTCAGGACCAATATCCCTTCCACATAGGTTCTTGAAGTTGAGTTCCATCGGAGTAGACACGGACTTGCAATTTTCCATCCCACATCTCTCGAGTAGATTCATAATGTATTTTCCTTGATAAAGGAAAATCTCACTTGGATTTTTCCATACCTCTAGGCCTAGGAAGTAGTGCATTATTCAAAGGTCCTTCATCTCAAACTTGGATGCCAACTCCCTCTTTTATTGATAAATGAGAGGTTATGCACCTATTAGAAAGAGATCATCTACATAAAGGACCAAGATGAGAGGCATGTCCTTTTCAACTTGAAGTATAGATTATGATCATCATCACTCATCATAAATCCTAGCATCATAATATAGCTATCAATCCTCTCATACCAAGCCCTAAGGGCTTGCTTCAACCCATAGAGGGATTTCTTCAACTTGCATATGTGTGTCCTTTGATATTGTACTTCGAAACCCTGATGTTGTTCCAAGTAGACTTCCTCCTTAAGTTAGCTATGCAAGAAAGTAGTCTTAGCTTCCATTTGATGTAGGCTCCATCCTTGAGTGGAAACAAGAGCAATAATAGATAAGGTAGTTGTATATCGGGAAACCAATGAAAATATCTTGTCAAAGTCCACTCCTTCCATTTGAGAGAAGCCTCAAACAACTAACCTAACCTTGTATTTCTCATTTTCTCCATGTTTTATTTTGTATAGACATTTTGAGATGACTACTGACTTGTCCTTCGATTTAGGCACCACAACCCAGACATCATTTTTCATGATATATTCATACTCTTCATTCGTCACATCCTTCCAGACTTGGTACTTTATGACTTCTTCGAATGTACATGGCAAAGTTTGAACAATAGTACTCATAGTAATTAAGTACCCTCGATACCTATTCAAATTCTTACTTTCGTGAAATGTCCTTTTTGGAGAAATATGTCTTTCAACATCTTCAAGAGCATATTTGAGCCACAAAGGTCTTTTACTTGAGGTAGAGAGATCACCAGGAGGTGGATCAATGGGATCCACTGGGCCTTCAACATCGGGCATAGGTTCATCTCTCAGAGGTTCATCCTATTCTTATGCAACATCATCATTATATTTTCTTGGAATGGGGAGATCTCTGGCTTTCCCAAGGGTAGTGTCTTCATCGAAGGTGACATCATGACTTATTTTCATGTCTCTTTGTCCAGGAACATAGACTCTATATTCCTTTGAATTTTCACTGTAGCCCACAAAAATAACTTTGTTTCTGGATGCTGGATGCTTCCAACTTGTTTCTTTTCCCTTTAGGCACATGAAAATATATGGGAAAACTAAATATTCTAAAATGAGAAACATCAGGTTTCTTACCAATGGAAACTTTTTCGAGTGTCTGGAAATCTAGTGCTTGATTCAGGCTCCTATTTCGAACATGCATGACAATGTTGGTAGCTTCTCCCTATAAGAACTTTGGTAGATATTTATTGTGGAGCATGGCATGGGTGGCTTCCATGATTGTTTGAATCTTCCTTTCAGCAACTCCATTTTGCTCTGGTTTGTATGGAATGATTTTCTCCCTATTAATGCCAACATCTCTCCAAAATTCATTGAATTCATTTTATTCATATTCATTTCCATTTTCAGTCCTCAATGTCTTTATCGTCTTCCCTGTTTGATTCTCCACCAAGGATTTGAAAGAATAGAACCATTTGAAAACTTTATCCTTCTTCTTCAAGAAATAGATCCATGTTTTATGAGAGAATTCATCAACAAAAATTTCATAGTATAAGTATCCTCTCAATGATCTTATGGAAAACAGACCAATTAGGTCAGAATGGACGAATTGAAGAATATCAGTAGTTTCGATTTCGCTAGAATGGAATGGTCCCCTTGTGAGTTTCTTAGCTTCACAACCTTGACAAACTCCTTCATGATTCATGTTAAAATTGGCATAATTGTGACCATCTTTGTTACCCCAGGTAAGGCTTTATAATGTAAGAGGGTGAACCTTCAGTGCCATAGCTCAGATTGAAGTGAACCATTGCAAGTCAAGTCTCCCGAAAGACTTCCTCCAACTTGATAGAGACCATCAACCCTAAATCCAAGTGTGAATGCATCTTTATGGTTTCTTTTCCAAATAAGTACCTTTCCGTCAATGAATGCTACCTTGAAGTCTTTATCTTCCATCATAGAAATAGACACCAAGTTCTCCTTCAAATCAAGTACATAGAATACTTATTGTATATGAATGGTTTGACATTGATTTAAGTGAAGAGTAACAATACCTATTCCTTTCATGGGGTAGGTGGAATTGTCTCCAAGTATGATCTCTAAATTAGTCTTCTTTTCCATCAAATTTGAAATGGCTTCTTTGTACCTAGTGAAGTTTCTTGAGGCTCCATTATCAATCAACCAATGATCCAAACTTTCTGGAGGAGAGGCAGTAGATAAAGAAGAAATAAGATACAATTATTTTTCTTCTTTACATGAGTTGAGTTAGTAGTGATTTCAATTCGATTTGAAGGCTTCTCTCTCTCCATCATCCTTGTTTCCTCTTGAATGCATCTAGCTAATAATTCATCGAAACTAGGAATCCCACCATTGTTGAGAATGGTGGTGTTAAAAACATCCCATGCTCTTGAAATACCCCCAAGTGAAATGCGAGTGAGCACCCTGTCAACAATAACTTCTCTAATAGATAATAGGTCATTCTTGATTTGTGTGATCCTCATGAAGTAGGATTGGATGGACTCCCATTTATGCATCTTGATGTCCTTCAAATTGTTTTTGAGAAAGAGGATTTTATTTTCATTTTTCACTTTGAACATCCCAACCAGCTTATCATATATTTCCTTAGAAGTTCCCAAATCATAAATATAGGAAACCAAATTCTTTTGAATAGAATCAACCAAAATTTTATTTGCTTTGACCTCACATTTTCTATACTTTGTCTTAGTAGCAGTTGGTGCATTTGAAGGAGGCTCCATCGCTTTTCCCTGCACATAGTCCAATACTTCATGCTCCTCGAAAGTTAGGTCCAAAGTAATTTTCCATGCATGATAGTCAGATTTTTCTTTGAGCTTAACCCTAGTCTTGAATTAAGATGAAGAAGCCATTGAAACATGTCCAATAAACCTTGTTTGGTGATTTATTTTCTCTCTATTACTTGGGATTTTTCTTCACATGGGCTCTGATACCTTGTTAAATTTACATAATAATGGTATATTATATTCTTAGAACAATTACTTAAATGTATGTTTAAGCAACCCGGTGACAATTTCCAAATTAGTTTCCAACAGCAATCACATTGATAGTAACTGTAGATATAACCTAGAATAAAACTGTAGAAGACAAGTTAAGGCAAGAGGACACCAGATTTAGTCGATACCAGGGAAAAACCCCAATGTGGGGAAAAGCCTTTGATCAATTCTTCTTATTATGATATCAAATGTTGAACAAATAGAAAGAGTATGAAAGTCCAAATTGACATTCCAAATCAAACTCAAAACAAGCCTTTCAAATTTGCAGTCAACTGCAGTCAAATTTAGCCCTAACCAAAAAGTAAAATATGGTCAATGCAGCAGTCAAATATTCCACTTGAATATCAGTCAAAACTAGTCAAATTAATCCTTCCTTACTGGTCAAAATCAACCCAAAACAATCCTTCAAAGTCTAGTCAAATTTGGTCAAAGGAGAGAGAAATTCTGTTATAATTTTCTATGGTCAAAGTTGCAATCAACCCTAGTTAAAGTGCCTATATTTTTTCGATTTATGTGCCTAGAAATGTGTCCTATAGAAATATAAATAATCCTCAAAAAATCGTAGTTAAAGTTCGTCAAAGCATCCTTGGTCAACGCTAGTCAAACTTCGTCAACTCCTGAAAGTTTCGTCTCTATAATTCGGTCCAAAAATTTGACCTCCTTGGGCCACACGTGTGTGAGAGTGAATTCCCAATATCTATACAAACCAATGAGAGAAGGAGAGAGAATAATGTGTGAGTGATGATGCCAAATGAGGTTAGAGGTCGCTTGTATTTATACAAGCCGTTGAGGGTGAAGTGACAAGTCCATTGGGCTTCAAGAGCCTACATGATGATGTGGCCAACCTAAACAATTTGCATATGTGTGGGCATAAATTCAAAAAATACACTTCTTGTCCAAATTATATGATATTTATATCAATTTTGGTCCTCTTGAAAAGAGGAATTTAATGCAATCATCATCTCCATCAAATGAGTTGCCCCAATGTGGAATTTGGCCCTAGTTTCCAATTTCAACAAAAATACATCCTCCCCTCCACTATTATGATTGGTTAGAACCCCCAGAAGGCTCACACAAAATGGATCTATAGTTTGGAAAACAATCTTAAAATTTATGGATATGATTACATAAGGTCTCCGATGGAAAATTCAATATGGTACAAAACTATCAGTAGGGAAGGATCCTTGGATTAGGAGTAGGGAATCACATATTCTTTCGAAACAATTAAGATAAGAATTAAATAAAAAGGCATTTTCTATTTCCATTAGGCCTCTACTAAGATAGGCTTCCTCGCCCAAAAACCTTGGAAAAGAGTTGAAGATTTAAATATTGAGGGGGATCTAACCTTAGAATGGAATCAATATACCACTTCTCTTCTATACAATCTCATATGTCTTTCCTTTTGAAGATATTCTCATGTGGTACAATTTTCCTACAAGTTTCTATAGTCCAAAGTATGGGTACATAGCCATTGTACAACAACCAATTGCCCAATCACCTCCTTGATGCATCAAAAAAATATGCAAGATAAATTGTCTACCTAAAACAAATTTGTTTATGTGGGTCCTCCTAAAAAACATGCTCCAACCTAGGATATCCTATAGAAAATATCCTTTTGTGGGCCTAGTAGATGCTCAATCTGTCTAGAGGATGCTGAAATTATCCCTCATATTTTCATATAGTGTCCTTTTACAACAAGTGTCTAGAGAGAAATACAAAAATCTATTGAAGAAAATAACACTTGGAAAGGTAGATTAATGGATGAATTCCTATATATTGGTTCGGTAAGAAGCCTCCTAGCAATATAAAATCTCTTCCTTTGATTGTATGGTGGGGCATTTCTTTGAAGAGGAATAACAAAAATTTTGAAAACCAAGGGAAATTTTTTATTAGAGTTATCATCAATAATCTAGCTTTACATGACTCTCTTCCTATTCACTAACCCACTCTAACGAATCAAAATAAGTTTGAAGTTGAAATAATTAAAGAAAAACCACGGGACTTTTTTTATGGATAAACTCAACAAAACTCATCCATGGGTGGTCCAAGGGGCCTCATCTATTTTTCTGATTCTCATTTCTTCTCCTTCTCTTGCAACATTGGAAAGGATTAAAACAAGAAGTTGAGTTATTTACTTTAAAATTACTATTACAATTGGTTAAATTTCTTTGTATTTATGAACTCAATATTTATGGAGACTCCTTGGTTGTCATAATGAGGATGTATGGAACAACTAGTCTAAAAAATCACACCCTCCTATTATATCAAAATGTTATCCAAAAGGTGAGGAATTTCTCTCACAATTATTTCACACATATCTACAGGGAACAAACAAAAGGCCAACCAACTTTCAAAAGAAGGATTAACATTGGATCAAGGACAATCGAAAATCAAAGAAAGTAATAAAAGTAGTGTCAGTCTCCACCAGTTATTCCCCTGGGCATAAATAATTCTCAAGGCTCTTCATCCTTTATATATATATATTATATATATTATAATATATATTATAATAGATATATATATATATTCTCAACATCGGTTTTAGGATATTGAACACTACATGAAATGTACTTTTTTGGAGTTCACAAACACATGTTTTCTTTTTATAAAAATTCAATGAACTATTGGATATTGCAAAAACAACCTCCTACCTATCAGTTGTAGACTAGCCTACATCCATCTTAACTTCAGATCTACCAAGTGCTTAGAGGTCCCAAATCTCTTCTCACTCAAAAATGAGTTTACATCTTAAGAGATTTGATCCCTCTTAGTGCTTAGTAGAACTAGAGTTAAGATGGATCTAAGTTGGTTTAATTATTAATTATAATTCATTATTTATACATTAATAATTATTGTTTTTGTTTTTTTCTTTATTTTATTTTAATTTAATTTTATGATTAGGAAAAATTTTCCGAACTTCTTACATTACAATATCTTACGATACTTGAGTGGAGGCACCTCTCAACAAAAATATTCATAAATTGTGAAAAAATTGTATGGGCTAATTAATTAATTTTAAAATAGATTATTTACAGTTTTTGTTTTTTTTTCTCAAATATACTAAGTATAGTGTTTTTTTCTAAATTTATTTTTACAAATCAGTAATAATTTTATAATATAATAATGTTTTTATTTTTGAATTTGGAAAAGTAATAATATTATTATTATTTATTAATTTTTAATTGGCTAATTTTTTTGTAATTATAAAAATTGATTATTATCTTAAAATTAATTCGGTTTATTCTAACTAATAGATGAAATCGATTTTTGGTCGTAATATGATAGTTAATTTATTGCAAGATTGTGATTTCTTGTTATTTAAAATACACTTTTGAATGCATTAATAGATTTTGCACCCTGAAAAACCCTTGAAACACTTTATCTTTGCAAATTAAACAATTTAAACATATGCTTTTAAAAAATGTACTGTATTTTTAGTAATATTGACCAAAAAATTGCTCTAAAAATAACCATTTCTTTTATTAATTAGACTACCCAAACTTAATTCATAATCTTGATACAAAATTTCATAACCTTTAATTATTAATCCATTTATAAACCATCCAAGATCAATATTAACCCTGGATCTATCAAGCACTGAGAGGGATCAAATCTCTCAAGGTGCAAACGTCTTTTTGAGTGTAAAACTTGAGGAAAGGTTTGCAACTCGAGAGATTTGATCCCTCTCGGCACTTGATAGATTCAAGGTTAAGATGGATCTACGAGAGTTTCAATCATGTGTTCCATGGAAAATTTGTTGAACATTTAATTATTCTGATCATTTTAAATATGTTAAATCTGTCTAATATTAAACTGTTGGAAATAATACTGAGAGGGGGGGTGAATCAGTATTATCAAGTCAAATATTCTTTTCTAAAACAAATGATATACACTACTTCAGTTATTTAAACCCACATGTATACACAACTATGCAGAAGGAAACCCACGTATACAAAGCAAACTTTTAATTTACTTTATCTGATGATGATTGTTAATTTGTGTTGCAGAATAAAATAACCAGTAGCCAGAGATAGTAAAACAGAGCAGAAAGACAACCACACACAAGAACACAAGATATAAGGTGGAAACCCAATGTGGGTGAAAACCACCTGCTGCAATTCGTCTCTATCTTCTTTTAAATTAGAAACTTCTTTTACAATGTACTGGTGCAGTCCTTTACCAGTACGCAGGCTGCAACCTGCAGAGAGCTACAACCCTCTCTCGTTCTCCAGCTTCTCCGGGAAGGGAGCTACAACCCCGTTTAGCTCTTGCACTAGCCAAGATACTAGTACGTAGGTGCTGGCCTACAGAAGGCTACAACCTTCTCTTTCTTCCAGGGACCATGTTTCCTAAATTTTCAGTTTGGATCCATGAACATCAATCAATCATCAAGAATCTCTTCGTTAATCAATCTCCTTTTCACCAATTAGATCTGAATCAAGTAGACACTTCTTTGAAAGCTGTACCCAAAACACAGTACCAGAAACCACACACCAAAATCTGAACCTAGAACACAGTAGCAATAAATAGAAGCAGCTAGATCACAACTTAAAGTATATACAGTATTTCAATATCCTGCAACATGTGTGCATACGCTTCTGTGTTTTGAACAAACTGCGTATACGCTATTTTCATTCACTGAACCAGCATGTATATGCGCCTTAGCTTCACTGAACCTACGTACAAATTTATAAAATATAATTCGCTCTTTCAGATATTCAAAACGCTAATTAACACAGATTATCAGTGTTATAGATCAAGCAAGCGCCACATATAACGAATCAAAATCATACACAGATACTATCATTAAAGCTTAAAGATTATGACCCATCAATAGAACTTATCCTTCTCTTTCTGCTAAGGTTCATCCTTCAATCAAATCCAGATCTTCACCATCACCCATTTACCAGTATTCCAGATCTACCACTTTTTCAGATATTCAATGATGATTTAGATCGTCATTTGCCTCAAGATCTCCTTCCTCTTTTATAGTCTTAGGCCTTCCACAATACCACGGTCCAAAACCATAACATTTCAATACCATGAACCCAAAACTAGGAATCAACACATCTAACGAGACACCATGGTCCAAAACCATAGGTTCAAATCCCAAGGACTAACTACCATGGACCAAGAGTAAGTTCCCCAACATATACGCACTTTAGCAACGTATAACATGCGTGTATACGCATCTTCGTCTAGATGAACCTGCGTATATGTCTTTTTCTTCTTTCTAAGTGCCTGAACTAAGATCTGTCACCAAGTTGAGTTGCCATCAAGGACAACACCAAAGCCATAGCATCAAACCTATGCCATAATGCCAACAATCTTCCCCTTTGGACTTGATGGCAACACCAAGATCCTATTTCATTCTCCCCCTTTGTCATCAAGGGCAAAGGGTTGTGCTCCCCCTGAGTACATGCTGATATCTCTACCCTGCTGTGCTGACCATGCTCCTCCTGACTGTAGGCAAGATCTGTAAAAGATGTTCTTCAAGACAAACCATGACATATACGTCATAAAAGACCTTCCTATCACCAAAAGACTCAATACATACATACTTCACCCAACCACGTGGGAATACATCAGAAAATTACATATGACAACCAAGTACATTACATCTTCATCCCAGGCATAGTCTTGACACCATAAAAAATATACATGACATAGAGACGAAATATGTAGAGCAAGATTTATGAATGTCACCAATAACTGATAGCAGCAGTATCTATCAATCATCATTTCAGATCAGCAACCATGATTTCCTTCCATTCTCCCTCTGCAATTGTTCCACCAACAATAGATGCGAACTTGAACAAAAAGCTTCTAAGACAATTCCAACAATGCATCATTAGAAGTTTATCTGCTCCCCTTGAACCAGTGCCAGATGGTCTCTTGCAGACCCATATCAGACAATTTTCAACCAGAGCCTATCCCTTCTAATATCCATCAAGCCTCCATATACGCGACTTTATCTGCCCAAACATGCATATATACGCGGATCCTCCTCAGGCAACTTGCGTACACTACTTTTTCTCTGAAAACAAACAAGTATAACAACAAGATGATGCATCAACTACTCCCAGGTTCTGTCTCAGATATTCAAAAGTTTCCCTGGGCAGTGGTTTGGTGAGAATATCAGCAACTTGTTCCTTAGAAGGAACATACTCCAATTTGACCTTTTGTTCCAACACTTGTTCCCGGAGAAAGTGATATTTGATCGGTATGTGCTCGGTCTTTGAATGCATGACTGCGTTCTTAGAAATACTGATTGCACTTGTATTATCACATAAGATGGAGATCGGTGGTGTACAAGTGATCTGAAAATCCTGCAAGGTTTGCATCATCCAAAGGAGTTGAATGCAACAAGATGTAGCTGCTACATATTCCGCTTTAGTTGTGGATAAAGCAATCAAAATCTGTTTCTTACTGAACCAAGATACTAATCTAGAACCCATAAAGAATGCACCACCACTTCTGGTCTTTCTGTCATCCATGCTTCTAGCCCAATCTACATCTATGTAAGCATGACGAGTGAGATATGTATCTCTAGGATACCATAATCCATAGTTTTGAGTTCCTTGAAGATACTTGAAAATTCTCTTTACTGCTTGAAGATGAGTTTCCTTAGGATTTTCCTGAAATCTTCCAACTATTCCCACTGCATGCATGATGTCTGGTCGGGTACCTATCAAATAAAGTAGACTTCCAATCATGGATCTATAGGTTGGTTGATGCACTGTTGTTGATTCATCATTTACACTGAGATTGCATCCTGTAACCATAGGGGTACATACTGGTTTTTCAGTCTTCCATGCCATACTTCTTTAGAATATGTTTGAGGTACTTGTTTTGAGACAAGAAGATACCGCCATCATTTTGTTGGATTTTCAATCCAAGAAAGTATGTCAGTTCTCCAAGCAAAGACATTTCGAATTATTTCTGCATCACCAAGGCA
Organism: Pinus taeda; assembly: GCA_000404065.3. Taxonomy (NCBI): domain Eukaryota; kingdom Viridiplantae; phylum Streptophyta; class Pinopsida; order Pinales; family Pinaceae; genus Pinus; species Pinus taeda. The sequence goes on along the minus strand of APFE031244999.1, from coordinate 163,739 downwards.
AAGCTGTGACTCGTAGCTTCTTCATTTCTGCCAAAGATAATGTCATCTACATACACCACAAGTATTAGCAATTTGTCATTCTCAATTTTTATATAAAGATTGCTATCTGCTGATCCTTTTGAAAAGCCTTGTTGATGAATATATTTGTCCAAACGATAGTACCAAGCCCTAGGATCTTGTTTAAGACCATAGAGAGCCTTTTTTAGTATGCATACAAGATTTGGATCATTCCCAAGAATGAAACCATCTGGTTTCTCAATGTACACTTCTTCTTCTAAGTCCCCATTCAGAAAGGCTGATTTCACGTCCATTTGAAATACTTTGAATTTCTGAAAGCTTGAGAGAGCAAGGAACATTAGGATGGCTTCAAGTCTAGCAATAGGAGCAAAAATTTCTTCAAAGTCTATTCCTTCTTGTTGAGCATACCCTTTACAAACAAGTCTGGCCTCATTGCTAATAACATCCCCATTTTCATTCAACTTGTTCTTGAAGATCTATTTTGTCCCTATGACATTCTTATCTTTTGGTCTAGGAACCAACTCCCAAGTGTTGTTCTTTTCAATCTGCTCAAGTTCTTCATCCATTGCCTTGATCCAACATTCATCTTTGCATGCCTCTTTTACATTTTGTGGCTCAGTGGAGGAGAGCAATGCCAAATAGCTTGAGGCTTCTGCAATTATTCTTCTAGTTTGTACACCTGCTTCTTTCTGCCCCAAAATCTGAGATTCTAGATGATTCTTCTTAACGTACCTAGATGGAGTCCTTTCTTCTATCCTTATCTGTTCCTCCGGTGCCTCTTGAGGTTCTTCTTCATCATCTGTCTGATTTGGAGAGTAGTCTTCATCCTCTTCGATATATTCATGATTTACTTGCCTAGGGATGTATCCTTTTTCATCAACCACTACATCAATGATGTCGACAATTCTTCCAAGTCTTTTATTATAACAGTTATATGCTTTGCTGTAGGGAGAATAACCAAGGAGAATGCCTTCATCTGCTCTGGGTTCAAGTTTGCCAAGTTGTTCATCAATATTCTTAATATAGCATTTTCTCCCAAAAATTTTGAAATGCTTTACCGAAGGAGTCTCACCGTACCAGAGCTCATGCGGAGTTTGAGTGTTGTTCACTCGGACATTTGTTTTGTTGAGAATAACAACCGCAGCATATGCAGCTTCACCCAAGAAGGTTGCGGGAGTTCCAGACTCATCAAGCATAGCACGAGCCATTTGTTGGACTATTCTGTTCATCCTTTCCACCACTCCATTTTGCTGAGGAGTCCTAGCTGTAGAGAATTCCCTTCTTATTCCATGTTCTTCACAGAAATCGAAAAATTCATTTGAGGTAAACTCCCCACCTCTGTTGGACCTTAGGCACTTAATTTTGTAATCTGATTCATTTCCAACTAAGGCTTTGAAGGATTGGAATTTTTCGAATGCTTCGTCCTTGTGCTTCATAAGTCCTAACCAAACCATCCTGGAGAAGTCATCAATGAATAACATAAAGTATTCTTCTCCTCGAGGTGACCTTGTCCTAAATGGACCACATACATCTGTGTGGAGTAGCTCAAGAGGCCTGCTGACTGATCCTTCCTTATCAGGGAAGTTAGTTCTAGTTTGCTTCCCAAACTGACATGATTTGCATATGGTATTATCTGGAATTTTGATGTCTCGGAGACCATGAAATGCCTGGTATTTGAATGCTTTCCTTATTTGTGAAAATCTTAGATGCCCCAACCTCCAGTGCCATAACTAGTGTTCATCATTCTTGCTCAAATAACATTGTTGTTCTCCTTCTTCAAATATGTATAGATTATTTGGAGTTCTTCTTCCTTTGATTATTGTTCTTCCTATATCAAGATCACGAACACTATACCCATCTGATCGAAATATTACCTCGGTTCCATTATCGAACATCTGACTGACACTCAATATGCTTCAAGCCATCAACATACAAAACATTTCCAGCTTTGACCTTTTCTTTCAACTGAGCAATGCCTTTTCCTTTTATGGCTGCAGGGGTATCATTTCCAAAAGAAATTTTCTTTCCCTTTTCTAAAGCAGAATAAGACTCAAGTTTTCTTTATCACCTGTCATGTGCTTCGAACATCCACTGTCAATGTATCATAGATTTTCCTGTCCCTCTGCATAAAATGCTATCCCACATCTTTCTGTTTGTGGTTCCTTTATTCTCCATGTTTTGGTGCTTGAGGCTTGTTCCTTTTTCTGCTGAAACATGCTCCTGCATTTCAGAATCTTCATGACCAAAGTTATTGCAAATAGAACATTCAACTTCATTTTCAAGGAAAAGTTGTTATGGGTCCTTTTTGTGATTCCAATCATACTTCTTTGTTTTTGAGCTTCTCTAGTCATGATTGTCTTATAGGAAACACATTGAACTACTTTGTGGCCAAAGTTATGGCAAGAGAAACATTGGCCATTGAAGAAACTCCTCTGATTATCAAATCTTCCTGTCAAATGCTTGTAGTTTCTATTGTCATCCATTCTTGAGGTAAATTGAGAAGATTTTACCTGTGGCTGGTTGTAGCTGTTGTTCATCCTTAAGGTGGACTGCCCCTGATTTACTTGGTAGTCTTTGTTTATCCTTGATGTAATTCGTCCATGTTTTACCTAGTGATCTCCATTGGGCTTTTGCTCATTCCTCCTTGCTGCATCAAGATAACTCTTTGAGGTGGATGCTTGAGATGCTTCTCCATTATACCCTAGACCAGTCTTGATTAGAGGAGAACGCTGTACATTGATAATCTCATCCAGAGTTTCAGATCCTTTAACAAATTTAAGATTAAGGGCCTTTGTTTTCTCAATTTCTTTCTAAGGCCAACAATTTCACATTCTAACTTCTCAAGAAATTTTTCTTTTTCATCAAGTTGGAATTGCAGAGTATCAACGATCATATTCTTTTCTTCTAAACATGTTTTGAGTCTAGAAATCTCTTCATAAAAGCCATCCACATCTATAGCATTCATGTAATCATCATCTTCAAAGGCCATTAAAAGTTTATAGTGATTACCTCGTTCATCTTCATCACTATTTGATAGTCCATCACTATCTTCATGAGTGTAATAGCTTTTCTTGGTTGCATTCTGTTTCTTGTTCCATCTAACAGGTTCCTTCCCCTTATCCTTGTGAGGACATTTGGCAGCATAGTGACCTACTCTTCCACAAGCAAAGCACTTGAAAGGTAACTTACCTCGGAATCATCCAGCACCCCGTTGAAGATTTTTGACAAAATTGGATTCTTCTTCTTGATCTGATATGTGTCCTGACTCATAGTAGTCTCCTTTGCCAGAAGCCTTGAAGGCAACTTCTCTCCTGTCTGATGGTCCTCCTTTCCTCATTTCATAAGCAGTTAGAATCCCATGCAACTGTGACATTTTAAGGTTTTGAAGATTCTCCTTTTCTTCTATTGCAGAAACTTTAGATTCAAACCTAGGGGACAAAGATCTTAGAACTTTTCAACCACAACAGCCTCTTTTACTTCTTCACCCAAATTTTTCATACAATTAACAATCTCATCTACACGAAGAAAATAGTTAGCCACACTTTCATCATTGTACATTCTGAGATTTTCATACTGAATTCTGAGGGTTTGAAGTTTTGCTTGTTTTACCTGATCATCTCCTTCATAGCTCAGAACAATCTTGTCCCATATTTCCTTTACGGATTTATACTGCATAACTTTGACAAATTCTGATTGCGATAGACATCCCAATAGCGTATTAACCGCCTTTGCATTTGTTTCATATTTCTTCTTCTCAGCCAGATCTATGGGAGTTGCTGTTCGAAAAGTATACCCTGTATCTATGATATCCCAGACTTCTGTACCCAGAGGTTGAAGATAGGCAGTAACTCTTACCTTCCAATATACGAAGTTTGTCCCATCAAAAACTGGTGGCCTGATTGATGGTTCCCTCTCGTAGTTGCTCATGATGTAAGATCTTCCTTCAAGCAATCAAGCTTCTTCAGAAGGACCTGCTCTGATACCAATTGTTGGAAAAAACACTGAGAGGGGGGGCGGTGAATCAGTATTATAAAATTCTTTTCAATATGTCTTCCTGATTTATACTTCAATTTAATCTTCAGATATTGATCATTAATTTGTATGTCAGTACCATATAATAATGAGCATGAACAAGAAAAATAGATAGTCACATCAAAGAACACCAGATATAAGGTGGAAACCCAATGTGGGTGAAAACCACCTGCTGCAATATGTCTCTATCTTCTTTCAATTAGAAACTTCTTTTACAATGATTTTGCACTGGTGGAGTCCTTTACCAGTACGCAGGCTGCAACCTGCAGAGAGCTACACCTCTCTCTCGTTTTCCAGTCTCTCCTGGAAGGGAGCTACAACCCCCTTAGCTCTTTTACTTCTTTAAGGACCACGTTTCATAAATTTTCAGACTGGATCCAAGAAGATCAAATAATCATCAAGTATATGCAAATCACCCAATCTCCTTATTCAATCAACCAATGAATCACCCAACTCTTCAGAATGTTGTAAACAGAAAAGTAATACCAGAAATCTAAACCCAGAACTCTGCAACAATAGATAAAAAACAGTCAACAAATGTTTCAAGATAAGTCTACAACTTAACCAAGAGGGGCCTGCAAACATCCGTAGCTCTTCTGAGTCTAAACTGCATAGATCCGCACTGGTCATTCCTCTGCTCCGCGTACTTCTGCTCAAATCCACACCTTCACTGTCTAACTGACAGCGTACCTCCGCACTATGCCTTCTTCTGTTCTGCGTACCTCGCACTGCGCCTTCTACTTCACTGTGTGACCCCCGCACTTCGCTTTCTCCTGCACTGTGTACCTCGCACTGCGCCTTTTGCTGCGTTGAGTACCCCCACACTGCGCCTTCTTCTGAGTTGCGTACCCCCGCACTCACGCCGTGGATCACCTGCGGTCTTCTGATTAGGGCCAAATTAACAGTCCTCCAATGTGCCACAGTTAGTCAAATCCACAGATCTGTTCATGCGCTCGAGGGATCACGACTTATCAATAGATTTGCCTTAAGTTTTCTCCTTGATTTAGATCTAGCTTTTAAAACCAATCACCCAAAATTTCAGATCTTAAGATATTCAAATTTCACTAGTATCTAGCCAAGTGATATCCTTCCCCTTTTATAGGCAAGCCTTTCACAATACCATGGTCTAAAACCATAATAACACAATACCATGAACCCAATACTTGGGATCAAATACTTTTGGATGCAATACCACAGAACAAAACCATAGGATCAAATATGTCGGGCTAAATACCATGAACCATTCATAAAGATTCCCACGTGCACGCACTTTTCTACATTGGAGTGAGTGAAACTGGGGTCCGCACCTTCTAAATGGAGCACCTGTGTGTATATCCACACTCCTTGGTCGGCGTACCTGCGGGTCCGCAGCTTCTTCTAGGATTACCTGTGAGTATCTTATTTTCCATGATTTTGAGTGCCTGAACTGAGATCTGCCACTAGAGAGAGTTGCCATCAAGTACAACACCTGTGCCATAGTACCAAACCAGAATCATAATGCCAACACAGAGTTCAGGTCCGAGGCTATCCTTATCAATAAAGCATTGATTAAGCAACTAAATTTACTATGTCATAATATTTCCCTTGTTGAGCCCCTCTGTGAGATTGCTTCATCAATGATTGACAAATTGGTCGATGCCAGGCAAAACTTGGAACAGGCCGATGAGACTTCAACCAACTTTCTTGCTTGGCAAGAAACTAGTGAAGGGCAAGCTGCAAATCTGCCTAAAATTATAGAATCACACAAAGAGATTCTCTTCCTAGAATGGCATTCACAATTGATGAAATCAGAAAGGGAAACTTCAAGATGCAGATCAGCAACCAGTAATTTAATTGAGTTAATCAATGATACTCTTTATCTCTCCAACTTGATTTCACAGTGCACTCTAGGTAAATTGTCATCGGCCAAAGCATTGGAACAAACATGCAATCAAGAATTGGAAAAGAAGGAGTGATTAATCGGAGGCATCCAAAGTTTAACCTAGGACACCTTTTGGTTCTTCCTAGTTAAACCATACAGTCAAAGGGCAGCACTCAAATGTTTAACCGATGCAATCGGTTACATGGTTCCTGAAATTCATGATGCTACGTATTCAGCCCAATTGCATTCTCGTCTGAGTCACCCTCCAGAATTGCAACCAATGCTTGCTATCTGCCAGCTCAAGCCAAAGGATGATCGGCTGAAATAGTGAATCATGCTACTGACTGCAAACAGATCTATTTCAAGGAGATCTTCATGATTTGGTTATACCACCTAATAGAATTTTTATTTCATAATTAGTTAGATTAGATAATATTTATAGAACCTTTCATGTCTTTAGAAAGGGTCCTAAATTTTTGTATAAAACTTGGATCGGAAAGTCACACTATTGTGCTTTTGATATATTTTTTTTATGAGGACTAGGTCTATATTCTGAATTTTAATGAAGAATGCTTTCATGAGATATGCACTATTGCTTGTTGTCGGAGTGTCTCTAAGTTAGAAGAAGGAATTTGAATGCGATTGATATCGGAAGGGATCCGAATTACATATGGTACTATTATCTATGTCATTGCTCCATTCTTTTATATGAATCAACATTTATTTAATCTTGCTATCATTAGATATATGTATGTGTTTTAACAGCAGTCCTTATACTTATCACTATTGAATGTTTTAAGGAGTGTTATTCTTTTAATCATATTTATGTCAATGATATATGAGAAATAGTGTAATAATGTTTCAATGATTACTTTGTTTAACTACTTGAACAAAGTAATTATCATATGAATGAATGTCTTTGTTTATCAATAAAGTCATCTATATACCTGATTTTAGATAAAGATCATCAAAAGTTACACTAAAGCAGAAATTTCCCGGGATAGATTAGTTGTTTATAATTTTACATTTTAGATTAAATCATCCATTCCTTATCATTAGATAATAGAAAAATCAACCATTTATCCATCCTATTTACAAACCATTGGGCAATTGGTCCCATTATATCTAGTTGGAACCACCACACCAAATAGAAAACGAGCTGCCTTTTAAGGTCTGGACTGGGTGGTTTTCCCCGATGTTGATGCAACGATTTTCGAGGCATCAGAACTTTTGGCACTAGAAGGAGGACATGAACTATGAATGGTGAGCAAAACTAAATCTACAACCCATTCTGAGAGTAAATCTCTCTCCACCTCACCTTCGACCTCTCCTTTGCGTGTTGGAACTCCAGTCTTCAAATGAGAAGAAGAGGAGTCAAATACCACTGCTCAACCCGAGCATTCCCTAGAATGATTAACTCTTGAGTCTCCTAAAGTTCAGTCTCTTATCCATAAACTTCAAGGCTTTTTGATATCACCATAGAAATCTGAGGTATCTTAAGGCAGTGAGACTTCGCAGTTCATTACACCTCACCATCTCACCAAACTTCAGAGTGGGAAGCTTGGTATTGAACCTACTGAGTTGCCCCTACCTAAAAGGAAAAGGGCAAGAAAGACAACTGAAGGATCTGATAGTGAGACTATCTCATCATCATCCATTTCATCTTCTCCAGTGCGAAGTTAGCCATCCACTCACCCATTACACATTGTTGTTCAACAGGGATCAGGAACTTCAACATCCCAACCTTCTCAAACTTCAATATAATCTCCTTTCCAAACATCTGGAACTTCATTAGCAATATCATATAGTGTTAGTTCTACAATGGCTCAGAATCCATGGAATAATCCTGGTGTAGTCACGATGCGTGCACCATTACATCCATTGCTAGCACACCTCGAAAAATGGTTATCGAAGTTTAATCCAAATGTGGGAATACAAGCCGATGAGCATATTAATAACTTCATGTTGGCAGTTAACTTGAAAGGAGTGACAGAGGAAGATGTTGTTGCTAGAATTTTCCCTTATACCCTACAAGGATCAGTTGGGTCCTGGTATTTTTCCCTACCTTCTGGATCCATTACAAGCTGGAACATTTTTCAAGAGTAGTTCCTGACTAAGTATGGTGATGACAGATCCCTAGCGACACTAATCAATGATATCTCAAATCTTAGGATAGAATCCAAAGAACCTATAAAGGAGTTCAACTTCCGATTTAACAAACTCTTAAATAAGATTCCAACTGCCTCTAAACCAAGTGATCAAATCAGAAGCGAATGATATATAACAGCCCTACCTTCAAATATAGCTATTTTTGTAGATAGAGCTGCAAAACCAACTCTAGCTGAAAACATGAAAGAGGCACTTGCTGTAGAGAAACACATTATTGCTTTAGAAAAGAAAGCTGCTCTTGAAGATAGGAAATCCAAAAAAGTTTCTTTCAGAGATGATTCAAAGAAGAAAACCCCCAAAGACCCATATGATATGGAGGGTCTCCAAAAATTTCTCAAGACTATGTTAAACGAAATGGTAGAAATCAAAAAACAAGTAGCTGAGACTTCAACAAAAAGGCCATTTAGGAATTTTAAGAAACTTGAATCAAAACCACCAAATTCCATATCCAATGCAGACTCCGATTTGGAAGAGGAAGAGGAAGAAGAAATAGTCTTATCATCTGAAGAACCTGAAGAAGAGGAGACTATAGAATGTCATGGGATGTGGGACTTTATTTTTCCTAATTCCGATACAGAAAATGAACAGGAAGCTTTCCCTGTAACTACTAGGAGTAAGGGTACTCCTGAACCTGTTCAGATAACTCCAAAGGAAAGGAATGTAGGTACTACTGCCTCCAAAGAAAAGGTCCCCACAAAGAAATCTACAACAATATTGTCCCAAAATCAGCCATCAACTTCAAATCCACCTCCAACATCTAAGACATTAGTAGTTACATATTCTATGGACTACAATATTATTGAAGACATGAAGAAGACAAAAGCAAACATCACTATGTTTGAGTTTAGCAAACTCAAGCATCAACAAAAACTCCTGCTTAAAGAGTTAAATGATGTACCTTCTTCTCCTCTTCCCAATGCTGTATTGTCTAAAGCTGCTAATGAGTCAGGTAAACCACCCTCTGGTAGAGTAGAAGCTACTGATGCTGTTTCAATTGGGTATAGATCCAATTCCCATACCCCTCCTTTTCTCTTCACCTACGACATCTATAATAGAAATCTACACAATTGTTTGATTGACTCATGGGCTTCCTCTAATATAATGCCAGCGTCAGTTTGTTCTAAACTAAACATTGAACCCCAAAAGTCTGCAATTCATATTGTACAGTTGGATAGAACTAAGGTTTAGGTTTAGGAGAAATCAACTCAGATACTATTAAGTTATCAGCTGATCCAAGAGTGGTTCAGAGAATTGATATTTTAATTGCTGATATACCTGAATTCTATGGCTTGATTTTGAGTAGAGACTGATCTGAGAAACTCCATGGTTATATTTCCACCAATTGGTCTCATATGTGGCTCCCTTATAAAGGAAAGCCAAATCAGATCAAGATTTATCAGGAGAAACACATGACCCATATTGTTACTGAATTCGAACAAGAAAATCAACCAATAGCATTCAATAACAATATTTTGGGGAATTACTCATCTGAATCATTCTTTGGCAATTTCACCGCCCAACCATCACCTTTCTCAATTAATAAATTCACATCTCAAATCGAAAATTTTTCACAAACAGATACATCAAGATGTGTTAATGTTGCTGAGGAAACTATAAATAAAACTATAGATAAATCTTTGTTTTGGTCATTATATTTTGATGGGTCTAAGTCTAGTGAAGGTACAGGAGCAGGATGCATTTTAGTTAGTCCCGAGGGAGAAAATGCCATGTTATCATGCAAGTTAGAATTTGAATGCACAAACAATACAGCTGAATATGAGGCCTTAATTCAAGGACTTTAGAAAGCAATTGGTCTTAAAGTTCAATATTTGAAAGTGTTCAGTGATTCAGAAATTGTTATAAAACAAGTCAGAAATACAATTCATTGCCTTTCTAGTCACCTTAAACACTATCAGTCATTGGTGCAGGACCTTATATCTCAATTTTTAGCATTCAATATTTCTCCCATCCCTAGATCACAGAATGCAGCAGCATATTTACTAGCTAATGTTGCCTCCAAACTTTTGCCATCTAAAGATTACAGCCCAGATAGATTTTCAGTAGAGTTAATTTTTAGACCATCAATTCCTAATAATGTCACTAATTGGCGAGTGTTCAATCACGATGAAGACATTTTAAACTTCTTAACTTTTGACAAATCCTATGATGATCAAATTATTGATGAAAGTGACCATGACCTTAAAATGAAGGAAAAGCTTGAAGAAAACTCAATACCTAAACCAGTAGTTAGGCTTGAAGATATATATGACATCAAGGACAGGTTTAAATAGGTTACTAATTCAAAGCTCCAGAGTTCTACTTTGAGATTTGAATTGATAAACCTTGGTACTGAGGATAATCCTCAAAAAATCAATTTAGGATTAGGGCTTTCTACAGAAGAAAGAATTACATTCATTAGATTATTACATAAGTATAAAAATGTCTTCACTTGGAAATATGATGATTTGAAAAAATACGATACATCGATCATTCAGCATACTATTCCAATGCTTTCTGAACAAAGACCAGTACAACATAAGTTAATGAAGATTCATCCTAACTTAGAGAGTCAAATAAAGGCTGAATTAAACAAACTCTTGAAAGCTAAGATAATATTTCCTGTTAGGCATTCAAACTAGGTGTCCAATATGGTACCAGTAAGGAAGAAAAATGGAGACATTAGAATTTGTATCGATTTCAGAAATTTTAACAAAGCAACCCAAAAGGATAACTTCCCTTTTCCTACCATGGAGCAGACACTCCATTCAATAGTTGGTTCTGAGTTGATGTCCTTTTTAGATGGTTTTTCAAGGTATAACCAAATTTTGGTACACCCTGATGACAGACTCAAAACTACTTTTAGAACCAAGTGGGGAACTTATGCCTACCAAAAAATATCTTTTGGACTTATCAATGTTGGAGCTACATTTCAAAGAGCGATGGACATAACATTCAAAGGATTGATAAATAAATCAATGGTTGTCTATTTAGATGATATTGTTGTATTTTCAAAGAAAAGATCAAATCATCTACACAATCTGAAACAAATCTTTGAACATTGCAGAAGATATGGTATCTCACTCAATCCAAAGAAATATTTTTTTGTTGTTAATCAAGGTAAGCTATTAGGCTTCATTGTTTCAAAGGATGGCATTTATATTGATCCAGATAGAATCAAAGAGATTTTTGATATTCCATTCCCTCATAACAAAAATCCATGCAATCATTTTTAGGTCAAATTAACTTTGTAAAAAGATTTCTTCCAGATTTCTCTCAAATTGTCTTGCCATTAAAAGCCATGATCAAGAAAAATTCAGTGTTTAAATGGGGGCTTGCAGAAAATGAGGAATTTGATTCCATCAAACAATCAATCATAAATTCCCCTGCTTTAAGCACTCCTAATTTTTCAAATAATTTAATGCTATATACCCTTGCATCTGATCCATCTTATGCAGTAGTGCTGACACAAATTAACGATCAAAACTTGGAAGCACCAATCTCATTTTATAGCTCAAACCTTCAAGGTGTTGAACTTAATCACTCGAAAGTTGAAAAACAAGCCTTTGCTGTGTACAAAGCCATTAAACACTATAGACCCTTTCTCTTAAAAGCTCATACAAAAGTTATAGTCCCTTTTTCGGTAGTAAGACAACTTCTAGTTCAAAGGGAATTATGAGAAAAGAGAGCAAATTGGGTCACAACATTACAAGAATATGATTTGGAAATCAAAACAGCAAAAATTGTCAAAGGCCAAGGTTTTTGCAGGTTGTTAGCAGGAGCATCCAATATTCAGGAACCTGAAGGTACAAAAGATATTGAAGAAATCAATCAGATAAGTATCACTAATCCTAAATCTCAATACGCAGATCTGATTTTCTATTTGAAAAATGGATATGCTCCTTCTAATCTTTCCTATAAAAACAAATGTGCTATAATATTTAAAGCAAAAAACTTCATAATTGTAGCTGATGTATTATTTAGACGAAATTATGATTCAATCTTATTAAGATGCTTAGAAAAACCTGAAGCATGAAAGGTCTTGCAGGGGCTACATGATGGACCAGCAGGAGGACATTTTGGAGCTGATATAATAGCTCATAAAATCATTCATGCTGGATATTATTGGCCCACCCTATTCAGAGATACTCATGAATATGTAAGGAAATGCCAAAGTTATCAAACCACTAGTGGAAGACAAAAGAAGTCAGCATTCCCTTTGTAGCCAGTCAACATTGAACAGCCTTTTGAACAATGGGGATTGGACATCATTGGAGAAATCACTCCACGTCCTTCCAAACATCATAGGTATATCCTTACAACCACCAATTACTTTACTAAATGGGTTGAAGCAATTCCTTTAAAGACAACAAACTCTGAGGCAATTATTGAATTCATAGATCAGTTCATTATTACCAGGTTTGGTGTCCCAAACGCTCTTATTTTTTATAATGCATCTTACTTCTCTGGAAATTCTATATTTGAGTTTTCTATCAAAAGAGGATTTAAATTGAAGTATTCTGTGAACTACTACCCTCAGGGTAATGGTTTAGCAGAATCCACCAATAAAAATCTTATCAAAATCATTAAGAGAACTATTGAACAGAATCATAAAAACTGGCATAAATCTTTGATATTTGCACTATGGGCTGACCGAATAACACAGAAAGCCTCCATAGGCACTTCTCCATTTAATCTAGTGTATGGAAAAGAAGTTGTCATACCAGCAAATTTAGTACTTCTATCACTATCCTTAGTGCAGTTTATTGAAGAAAGCTCCTCATCTTCTATTCAACTTAGACATGATCAAATTCTGAAATTAGAAGAAGAGAGAGATAAAGCCCGAATTGTACATGCAAAACATCAACAGATTATTAAATCATATTTTGATACAATTTCAACCGGCTCAAAACATTTACGAGTTGGTGATCTAGTTTTGAAGTGGGACAAAGCCCATGAAGATAAAGGAAAACACGCTAAGTTCCAGAAAATGTGGCTTGGACCATTCCAGATCAGCGAAAATATAGGCCCTTCTACTTTCATATTGCAAGATCTATTAGGAAAGAGAGTTTCTCTTCCTGTTAATGGCCTTATCTTGAAAAAATTCTTCAATTGAGGAGGTAACGCCTTCTCCCTTTGTAAATATTCAATTTTTAGCAAGATTTGTGTGTATAATTTATTTTGTTTAAAATCTTAGGAAAATAAAGTTGTAAAAAGCCTCTCATTGGTCTTTGCTATATTGAAAAAGTTACTCAAAAGAAAATACTTTTGATATTTACTTTTAAGAAATGGAAGCCTTAAAGGAAAAGGATATTTCTATGAAATTAGGTATTTTTAGATTCTGAATATCCCATTTTATTTTTGTGAAGTCCTCTAAAAACTTAGAAGTACTGTAAATCATTTTAATGTTTTAAAAAGCTTGAAAACCAGTTATCAATACAAAACAGAGACTAATTCAATCTTAGCATCTTCAACTCTCACCCTGTCATCCATATTCTCTTAAGGAGAAAATTGTTCATCCCATCCATCAAAGTTTATAATTACTTAGAGTGTAATTCTAAAATATATTTGATATAAAAGATAAGAGGTCTTATTATAAGCCTGCTTACCATGATCATAGGGGAATAGTTCAACTGACATTACCAATACTACATACCAAAACAGGGTAATGGCTTATAATTATAAGACAAGGGGTCTCATCATGAGCCAGCTTGTTTAGTTAAATTACAACCAGTGAATGGCATTGTAACCAGCTAGCCACCAAACCAGGACAATGGCTTTTTATCTTACAAAATAAAGAAAAAATAAAAAAAGTAATACAAAAAATATGGAAACATATCTTTTGAATTCATTATTTTTAATTATACTCTGAAATGGATGGAGTAATGAATGATCAAATGGTTAAAAGGTAACCCTATCGAGACTATAGATGTTTGCTGGCAGTAGAGGCTCTACCTATGACAAAGGAGTTATTATAAAAGCTAAGTTGGAAAAGTCTTTTGTTTCATCATTTATCAACCACTTAAGGCTTACTTAAAACTTAGAATGTATTTAATTCTAAGAATAGAAGGAAATAGCAAAAATTTATCATTTTATTCAGAATTTATGATTACCTAGTTATATTAGATTTTTCTATCAGATAAGATTTCCAAATTAAGAAAGTTTAAGTATTTTAATTAATTTCTCAGAGATAACTGTTTCTTCTAGTAAATAGCCAATTGTTGTGCTGTACAGCAACCCCCCATTTCATAAAAATTTTATACAAAATCGTAATATGAAATGGGTCCCTTTTAAAAGAAACTTAGATATGTGAATAAGTTGGCATTAACCATAATAAGAAAAACCCTTATCAAAAGGATTAATGTAAATGAATTACTTTAAAAGCATTTTGAATAGAAATGAAGTGGGTCTTTAAAAAATTATAAAATTCTTTGTTATTGCAATAAAGCGATCGGAAGGTCGCATATCGCAATAACAAAGGAAGCATGCATAACAATACATCCATTCTCTCCGATCCAAAAAGCATATCGAAATAAGATATCGGGAAAGGGAAAATGTCAAAGCAACAATTTAAAAGAGCCTCCCTCATTTCTCCGATGCGATAAAGCTATCGCCATTAGCAATCGGCGATAATAGTCAACACATGATTAAAAGGCATACTCAAATCCTCCAATGCGATAAAGCATATCACAATCGGCGATCGGCAAAATCACATTGACACGGTAATAAGACCCGAATCCATTCCCCGATTGCGATGCATTAAATGAGGTGCATAATTTGAAAACATATTTAAAAGGTTTGCATGAATTATATCACCTTTCAGTGATCGGAGATATTTTAAACGAATATTAAAGCCTTTCTTTTCACGTTACTGATCACTGATTTGCGATTTACTTCTGATTATCCATCAAAGAAATCTAAGCCATTCTTCAATGAATCATTTGGCATATAAACGACGTGATGGACATTTAAAACCTCCTTTACCATGATTGATAGGTTAAATGGCTAATCAATGAAATAGTTAAGGGAATATTTTTCTGTAGATTTTATCCACAGCAATTTCACTATAATCCATTATCACCCGCTGATTGACGTAATTCTTTCATATTGGTCTATAGAAACATTACTCTGTATCACGTTTTTCTCATTGCTTGTGTAGAACTCTGCTCAAATAAGAAATTTGAAACAAATGGGGAAGAAATCAAAGAAATCTGCAGCCGCAACTCCTACAGCAGTAGTGCAGCTAGCCAAGGATCCAGGGCCAAGAAAAAAAGGGTTAATCTCAAACAGTACATGCATCAGCCTTGGAAATACTAGTTGGGAGAGCATTTACAATTTAATTGAAGCAAAGGAGCCTAAGGAAGTATCGGAAAAAGCTACAGCCGACTCAACCAACAAATCAGAAGCATCCCTTAAAGATTTATCTTCTTCATATTTTCACAGAATAGTAGCACGAGAAAAGATTCTTCCATACACTGACGTAGTAAGATGGGTGGTGGAGGAAATTCCAGTTTCAAACAGAACATTTTGTACAATTGATAGGAGGATTTTTGGCTCGTTCTAGCTTGATGATCTAAGGAAAATGTATCACTTGCCTGAACCTAAAAAGTAGTACAACAAAGCTTTCTTGGAAAAATTTGCAAATGAAAATGAGACATAATCAGCCTTGATTAAGCAGTGGAGACATCATCCCAAGAAGCAAAAACATGAATGATCAGGTAAGTACTTGGTGGACTCATTGGCTTCTCCTTACTGTTATGTTGGGGCTATGATGTGTAGAATGTGAGGGATACATGATTCTTCTAAATTAACCATTGAAATGGTCCCTTTAATGAAAGCAAAAACCAATAGTTATGTGATAGATTGGGCAAACATTTTGTTCGACAAATTGGCCACAACAATTCTTGAATTCAGATCAAATTCACGCAAAACTACCAGGACCATTCCCCCTTTTTATTATAGTGCTTATATTATGGATACTCTTTGTTTTTACTCTAAATATCCAGTACTTGGATGGAGATGGACTCCCTAGGATCCCAAGCCAATCCATATTTATCATCAGATGTTATGGAAAGCCCACTACAAAGATCATTTGTACAAAATCTGCAATGGTTTTATGTTGCCTATCTATTAGGCTATTTTTGATAAACCTGCCCCTAGGATTTCTGAGGAAGCAAGGATAGATTTGACTACAGTTGGTAATTGGTTCAGAGAAGACAAGTTTACTTATATAAGGCTTTTTGGTAGCCTTACAAAACCCCATGTCATTCCTTTGTATGTGCCTGATAAGCTATTAGCTTGGGAATTGGCCTACCAAATAACAACAGAAGGGACATCCAAAACCCTTAGAAACTCTAAGAAATAGGTATGGCCTACATTTCCTTTGAGATGCGGTGTTTACACTCTCCATGATTATAAACACATAGAAAAGGAGGCAGAAAAATACAAATGCTCAATCTTGCAACCATCCCCAATAGACAATATGATCCTAGAAAAGTTGCTTATAATGTTCTTGAACAAGCCAAACTTGCAAAATTCAATCATGAAAAGGATGAATTTGATGACCTGTTTTCCTCAGCAGAATCATTATTTCAGGTAAAAACGTTGGCCAGGATCAGATATAAAGATGAAGGGCTAGAAGTATTCAATAAGCTCAAAGAATAGAGGTTACAAACTCTGCCTCTGGACTTATTACCTACCACCCCAGTAATCCAGTTAAGCAATCCTGAATAGCAAACTAGTGACAAACCTCCTGTTGTGGAAAGAAATTCCTGAGAAAGAAAAAGAGCCAGAATAGGAGAAAGAATAGGAAAGAGGCAGCGAACACTTGGATATAGATACTCAAATCGATCCCAAGCTCCTTAAAGAATGGCAACAATTTGATTCCATTATAAGAAATCCTGAAAATTCATAGGGTTTTAGTACACCTGAAATGACAATTGGTCACAAGACAGCAATAAGTACTGTTCCGATTGAAGGAACCAATGGCCTACCCACCAGTAAAGATGTAGAGATAATTCCTAAGGATCCATCAGATGAAATTGTTTTGCAGATAGAAGAAATACCACCATTAGATGTCTTTTACAGCCCTAAACATAGAGATGTGGTAAAAAGACAAAGGAAAAGGAGAAGGCTTGATCAATCTTCCCTTTTACCTGCACAGATAGAGATGGCTAATGTGGTATGGAAAGAAGAATTGAATCCTTCCAAAGACCTTACAAAACTTTCTCAGTATGTCGGGGCCTACTCAGTAGCTACTATGGATAAGGCATCAGAAGTGAGAATTTACTTAAAGAAAAGGATCAGTTAATTGTTTCATTGGAGGCACAGGTATCCGAAAGACAACAAAGAATAGAACAATTGGAACAGTAGTTAGTAGCACAACAGCAAGTAAACAACCAATTAAACGAGCAATTGTTCAAGGAGAAATAGAGAATAGACCAAAGCACAGTGCAGAAACAAAGGGAAATATCTACAGCATTGTCCAAGCTCAAGACAATGAATGAATAGATGAGTAAAACAAAAGATGAGCAAATCGCTCAATTATCACAACAGATAGAGAAGTTCAATAGTTTTCCTCAACTAGCAGAGTTCAGGTTCGAGGCTATCTAGATCAATAAAACACTGATTAAGCAGCTAAACTTACAATGTCATAATATTTCCCTTGCTGAGCCCCTCTATGATATTGCTTCATTAATGATTGACAAATTGATCGATGCTAGGTAGAATTTGGAATAGGTTGATGAAACTTTAACCAACTTTCTTGCTTGGTAAGAAACCAATGAAGGGCAAGCTGCAAATCTGCCTAAAATTCTAGAATCACACAAAGAGATTCTCTTCCTAGAATGACAGTCACAATTGATGAAAGCAGAAAGGGAAACTTCAAGATGCAGATCAGCAACCAGTAATTTAATTGAGTTAATCAATGATACTCTTTATCTGTCTAACTTGATTTCATAGCGCACTCCAGGTAAATTGATGTTGGCCAAAGCATTGGAACACACATGCAATCAAGAATTGGAAAAGAAGGAGCGATTAATCGGAGGCATCCAAAGTTTAACCTGGGACACCTTTTGGTTCTTCCTAGTTAAACCATATAGTTAAAGGGCAGCACTCAAATGTTTAACCGATGCAATCGGTTACATGATTCCAAAAATTCATGATGCTACGTATTCATCCCAACTGTATTCTCATCTGAGTCACCCTCCAGAATTGCAACCAATGCTTGCTATCTGCCAGCTCAAGCCAAAGGATGATCGGCTGAAATAGTGAATCATGCTACCGACTGCAAATAGATCTATTTCAAGGAGATCTTCATGATTTGGTTATACCACCTAATAGCATTTTTATTTCATAATTAGTTAGATTAGATAGTATTTATAGACCCTTTCATGTCTTTAGAAAGGGTCCTAAATTTTTGTATAAAACTTGGATCAGAAAGTCACACTATTGTGCTTCTGATATATATTTTTTTATGAAGACTGGGCCTATATTCTGAATTTTAATGAAGAACACTTTCATGAGATATGCACCATTGCTTGTTGTGGGAGTATCTCTAAGTTAGAAGGAATTTGAATGCGATTGATATCGGAAGGAATCCGAATTACATATGGTACTATTATCTATGTCTTTGCTCCATTCTTTTATATGAATCGACATTAATTTAATCTTGCTATCATTGGATATATGTATGTGTTTTAACAGTAGTCCTTATACTTATCACTATTGAATGTTTTAAGGAGTGTTATTCTTTCAATCATATTTATGTCAATGATATATGAGAAATAGTGTAATAATGTTTTAATGATTACTTTGTTCAACTACTTGAACAAAGTAATTATCATATGAATGAATATCTTTGTTTATCAATAGAATCATCTATATGCCTGTTTTTAGATAATGATCATCAAAAGTTACACTAAAGCAGAAATTTCTCGGGATAGATTAGTTGTTTATAATTTTACTTTTTAGATTAAATCATCCATCCCTTATCATTAGATAATAGAAAAATCAACCATTTGTCCATCCTATTTACAAACCATTGGGAAACTGGTCCCATATATCCAGTCGGAGCCACCACACCAAATGGAAAAGGAGCTGCCTTTAAGGTTTGGACTGGGTGGTTTTCCCCGATGTTGATGCAGTGATTTTCAATGCATCAACACCTTCCTAATCACTTCAACAAAAAAGACCTCATTGGATGGCCTATTTTCAATCACATCAATTTGAAATAACTTTTATTCCTTGCATTATTGTTTTGGTGAATATTTCTCATCATCATAATAGCATAGTCATTGTATTCTCCTTTCGGTCATTTCTATTAGCGACACCTTCTGAACCTTGAGGGTTTGGGTGGGGCTAGTAGTAGGTGTTCGATGTGCCTTTGATGCGAATGATGATGACTATATTAGGCATTAATAATGGTTTTTGTGTCTAAACATTTGTCGCAAGATTCTAGCTAAGGAGCGGGTTGATTCATTCGAACATGAGCTTGAAAGGCTTTCTTGAGGCCACTAATGAAACATTCGATATAAAAGTCATCCCCTAGGCCCTTGGGCTTGATGGCAAGTTGTTAAAATTGTGTAATAAATTTTCCTACTGTACTAGTTTGTTTAAGCTCAGTGAGGTGGTGCAGAAAGTGAGAGTCCTTGTCAAAAAAAGCACAAATGCCTTTAGAGAACATATTCCAAGTTAGCTTTCCCACATAGCATTTTCAATGCCATTTCCACCATTGTTAGCATACTTGGTATAAGTAAAGAGCTTCCACATGTAGTTTGGTTTTCTCATCCCTTATATTATGAAGTTGAAAATATTGTTCCATTTGTGCCACCCACACTATTGATAAGCCTCATCATTGGGTAATTATATGGGCCTTAATTCACCTCCTAGCTTAGTCAAACCAACTATTTTCACAACTTATTGCATACTTTTGATATTTTGTTTATGGGATGAGTTAGATTTGGATATTTTGCTTTGTGGTCTAATGTGCATTTAATGCAGGATTAAAGGATAAAAGTAAGGAATTTTGGAAAAGACCTTGGTAAAACCTTGAATTGGACAAGGGAGAGTGTTTCCGGGAAACCTAGTGTCTATTTGATCTGCTAGTCCCACTAATATGGGTAGCTATCTTAGAAACAAACAATTCAAAGCAACTTGTGTTTTCCTTTATGTATGATAGATAAGAGAAAAGCAGAGAACACCAACCTTAATCTTTCGTTTGGCTCCTTGCTTGTTTCCTCTCTCCTTTGATAGAGCTTGCCACTCCTTTCTCACTTGTCTCACTTTAAAGAACACCTGTAGAGGCAAAGCAACAAAACACCATCAAAGCATAGAGATCTATAATACCATAAACAATGCAAAATCAGAAGTACATTAACCATACAATTGCATTCACAAATACAAGATTTACAAGTATACAAGTATATGGAGGAAAACTCAAATAACTTTATTGATAGTAGAAGTAGAAGAGAGGATTACAACCCAGCTGTCTCATCCAAACATCATCCTCCAGCATGAAAGCCCTCTTCACCTCATGAAAAGCAAGATCACCCAACAATACAATGTCTCAAAGAGAAACCAACAACACTTCCTTACAAATTACAAAATTCCAGCCTCGGGATCTATGGGATGAGGGATCCATTTATAAATATTTGCAGAGGGGTGAGTCAACTTCTAGGTTTTTTATTAGTGTCATTTCACTGATAGTTCTTGGTTCCACTTGGAGATTTCATGATCTCTTACTCATCCCTGGGCAAATTCAGAGAGGCAAGTGTCATATGAGAAGTTTCTAGAAGATTCCTTGGGTTTCCACTTAGAAAATTGTCTCTGCCATTTGTCTACTCTCGCTCATCGCACCCTATAGAAGACATTTTCAGTATGCATCACACCCCCCATGTGTAACAGGTGAGATGCATCGCACCTTGACCAAGGAGTAGTTAGTATGGTCCAGTTTTGGCCAATTCTGAGTGGTTTTTTTAAGTGGAACTAGGAAATGATGTAATCAGTTGACCATAATCCTTTAGGGTGTGAAAAAACACTTTTAGGGTTTTAAGAGCCCTTGGATTATCGACATATGTGATTGGGGTTTTAGTGCCCAAATATATCTATAATAGTTGCCCCCTAAAGCATGAGGTCGTAAATCTTCTGATGTCGGGTTAAATGCTTTATCATGAGGATCCAAGGTTTTTCGAATTGGAAGGTAACCTATATAAAATACAATACAATACATTATCTTCATATTATTTTCATGATCTAACTGAGGTAGGCATTCCCTGCTCAGCTTTATAAATTCATTTTCATGTACATAGGACAAACAACCAGCCACGTTGCAGACTGGTGATTCTTGTAGAGTCATCATCCCTTAGCTTGGATGATCACCTGTGCAGCTATGGTGTACATTTGATGTCTTTATTTTCCTGAATATATCACAGCCCAGATGGATGAAACTAGATCTAGGGTCTTTAAACTCATTCAATCTTCGCCCGATGTACAAGTCGATCCATGCGAAAAGACGTCCTGAAGTTGGACATGGAAAGACATCATCTGATTACTAGCCAATGATGTAAGTTGTTAACAGGCATGAGAGGAATCACCAATAATGATAATGACGCTCAAGGTATTGCAGTACAATTCACATGGTGTGAATATAGAATCTGATGTCGAAAATCATGCAAAATCGTTTAGTCGAAGGCCATTGATGTAAACTTGTCATTGGAAGTGAGAAAATTGCCATTGAGGCATGCAATCTTCAAAGTACTAAAAGGGTTGTTCCTAACTCAACTTCTTGGATAATGAGTTGATTTCAACAAGAAGTGACCCATCGTAGGAGGGCCTTAATGAATTCCACATCTACAACATGAAACAAGGTAAATGACTTTCTGGAGGTGAAAACGATCTGATGATACAATGTTCAGGAATGGGGGTCATGAAAAATGGAGAGTGAAGGCATTGTAGTGGATGAGGCGTTAGCTGGGTTGGTGAATTCTCTGAGTGACTTCTCTTGAACATATCAGCAACACTGAGATGGATCAGTAGCATTAACCCCATGGATGATATAGAGGACCAATGGTGATGGTGAACAAAATAACCCAACGCGACTCAATCATGGTGATAGAGTGAAAGTGTCATGTTCAAGAGCAACCTGCTACCAATGAAGTTCTTCAAGTTTTCTTCCATTTTTTCCCAGTCATTGTTGACCAATACCTCTTTATTTTTTTCAAGCTTAAGGAGGATAACATATGCTTGTTCTATAATTTTCCCTTCAGGTAAACCTGTCGCTATATTTTAGCGAGCCTAGCGATAATGAAACTCGCTCTTGTCCAGAAGGACAAGTTTGTTGCTATTGTTTTAACGAGTTTAACAACAAAGATAACTCAATCCTTTTCATGTTTAGAGAGTTTGAAAAGAGATGGAAAGGAAACTCAAGTAGTCCTTTTTCATGGCACAATCCCTTAAGTCCGAAAAAGTATAAAATAATACGAAAGGGATGACTTTTTGATAGTTTTAGCGAGCCGAACAAGACAAGCGCTCGATCTTTTTGTGTAATGATCCCTCAGGTCCAAAAAGATTAAAATGTAGAGGAAGGATGGCGCTTCCCTTTACTTTAACAAGCTGGAAAGGCCAGTACCTTGGCAATCTTTTCATATTTTACGAGTCTAAAAAGAGCTTAAAAGAGACTCGTTTTTTAGGAATGAGTGATGTTTTCGAGTAGCAACTGGTTCCAGGTAAGTTTGAAACTTCTCAAACACAACAGTGTAACAAGGGTGGCTAATAGAATCACTCGTCGCAACTGTTCCTCAAAAGGGTAAACAATCAAGTGGAGGCGTATGATTAGCTCAAAGAGTGGAGGTGACAGTAAGAACACAACCAAGGCTCAAAAGGCTGATAGCAATGCGATCACAAAGGTTATTTATTGAGGGTGGATTCATTTTTTTAATGAGCTTGAATCTTTAGAAACTATGCTCAGTGGCTGGTTTATTTTTTAATGAGCTTGAACCCTGCGGTAACACTGCTAGTTGGCGGGTTTATTTTTTAATAAGCTTGAACCCTGCGGTAACATTGCTCATGCCAATCGTCTTTTAAAGATGTCTCTTCATTAGTAGGTTCATTTTTTAGTGTGCTTGCCCCATGCGAAACTTTGCTCATTTCCTTTCGTATGCAGGCTAGAAACGACCAACTACAGAACTAACTACACTAAGAGTTAATGAGTTGCTGAGGTTAGGTAGGATAGTTTACAAAAAAACATTTCCTTTGCTTCACTGAGGCCGCCGACAAAGGTGAATGGTGGATCAGACCAATCACCTAACCTAAGCAGTTGAAGTTAGGCTAAAATACTACGAGGTTAGAGTTACGCTGGTCACTTTTCACTTGCCTAAAAAAGGTTTGCATGCCCCCAGGTGTTGAGAAAACTAGAATTTCCAGTTCCCTTATGGAAGTTCCTACACTTAAGCAGGATCATTTCATCTGTAGAGCAGACAAAACACTTCCTCGGCTCTATCCATCGAAATAGACAAAGGTGAATGGTGTGAGCTTCTAATCACATAACGTTTAAGGAGATCCTATTCTAGACTGATCCCATATCCTACATGGAAATGGCGTTTCAGATTGGTCATATAACCTACAAGGAAATATTTTTTTTCATTTGGGTTTGCCTACCGAAGCAGACCGGGGTGCATGCCCCCTAAGCTTCGTCACATTCACCGAATCACTCGCGGTAATTAGGTGGATGGACTGGAGGTTGAAGAGATGTTCCTTGGGCAAAGAGACCATTTAGGGATGGCATTTGACTCGTAGCCATGTTTGAACCGAGAAACAAAAGCTGGTCAACAAGCTTTACCATTCTACCTTCATATGGGAAACACATCACCCGAAAGAGTGAGGAAACAATAGCTCCCATGCTATAAATGTAGTCACACCCAAGGAGTAGATTGTAATCTAGTGGCCCTTGGACTACGATCATGTTCAAGTGAACGATTTTCCTTCTCAAAGTTATAGGCAAATTTGGAAGGATCCCTAGTGGTCAACTGGTTCCTTTGTTTAAGCCTGACAAATTTCAATTCTCAGGCAGTAGCGATGGCAAACCAAGCGCTTTCCAAGCAGTTGAGGAAAGGATACTCACGGAAGCCCTTTCATCTATGATAGTGCTAGACATGATCATTCTGTAAAATTGTACTATGGTTCGGAATGGTACATTAGATGGAAGGCAGGGTCCCACTAGTAGATTCCAATCAAAGGAAACAACTAGATTGCTTAGAGGAGGGACCAAATAAACGACCAGATGAATCTCTCGAAATGGGGAAATTCCCTCCTATGGTAAAGGAATGGGTAGATTTCCCCCATGTTCATCAGACTCTGTGTTAACAAAAAGAATTTGAACGGTGTCGTTCTCATTCTCTTTGGATATTGTATCGTCTGAAGGTGGACCTTCTGAAGGCAAGACTGGGTCAACTGCCGTCTCGACCTATTGACTGTGGTCCAATGTGGACTCAGATTGTTTATCTTCAATGATAGGTGTTTTGACTGACAACAGAGGTATGTCAGTTGGATTTTCAACTAGCGATGGACTTGGTAAGAGTTTCTTGTATCCAGGCGGAAGTCGCTGCAGTGAAGTAGGATGGTTATCCAGGACACTTTTAGCTTCATCCAGAAAAGGACAATGGTGGACGGCATGATCACCTTCACACAACCTACAAGGAAATCTACATCTTCCTTCTTGTCCATTAACTTCACTTCCACTAGTCAATGGTGAGTTCTCAACATGATCGATAGAGGTTGATGACACCAGATGGTGCAAGCGGGGAGACCAGTCTCTCAAGATCCATAGAATGCAAGGACAATCTCGATGAAATTGGTTCCCTTTGCAAATTATGCATGGAGATTTGGGTTTGGAAGGTGTGGTGTGTAGATTTTTGCCGGACAATGCATGGTTTCCCCCTTGCTTGGTTGGATTCTTCTTCTTCTTCTCCTACCCTTTCTTCTTCTTCTCAGTTACTTGTTTTTTAGTATCACTAGTATCACCAAGCGAAGAGGAAGAAGGAGAGGGAGAAACAAACGAAGTAGAAGGTGAGGGAGCAACTATAGTATCATCTGGTTTCTAATTTGATTGCTCAGGAATTACGGTGTTTTGAATGACAGAGGTTGAGAATAGCCATACCGGTAGGCCGATTGTGATTCCTGGAAGGGACAATGTAGCCATGTATGGAGCACCAATATATCCCCAAGAAGAGAAAGGACTAAGATTCCCCCAAAGGGGAAATCCTTGATTGGTGGATTCCATTACCTCAACCTAATATTAACGAGGGAATAGGGATGTTATTCTGAATTAAATGAATTTTATGACACTTTGACACAACTTGCTTTTTCAGTTTTTAAGAGTCGAGAAAAAGCTAAAGGTGACTCCAGTCGCCTTCTATTTTTAATGAGCCTGAAGTGACAAGTGCTCAGATGGAACTTTTCTTTTAAGGAGTTGAAAAGGAATGAAAGTGACTACTCTGGAAATCTAGACAGAGGGATTACCAAACCAATTGCAAAACTGCAATATACACCTTGGTGGTAAATTAAAAAGAAATTACCAAGGAATTTATGTACAATAGTCAATCTTCCCGAATGTTGTGTTCAGTGCATTGCGATCGATAGGGCGGCAGACATGGCTTCCTAAGGATAAATGATATCAGCCTATTGTGGTCTCCCAATATATACTCAACGGTATGGGGAGCACAAGTCCGTACTAGCACTTGTCATATCAAAGAGGAGAAATCATCCAACCTTCGATGAAAATGATAGTTACCAAGCTTTACGATGCTATAATACATCTCTAGACTAGACTTCTAGATGTTGTGCGTTAGGCTCCAAATCATTTTTATGTTCATTGAGGTTTATTTTACAGTTGATCTTTTTTAAGAAGTTTTCCTTTCAAGGTTCACCACATGATGTAGATGTAGAGCTCCTAAATATGCAATTTAAAATGATAAACAGTCATTTGTTTTCTTTTAGCAATGAAAATCCTAGCTCCTAAGGAAAGAAGAGTACGATTATTTCAATAGAGAGCAGAGAGCACACACTAAATGCACTTTTCCTAAATCATTTTCCGCATGTAGTCTAGATGAAAATGCACATGCATGTATTTGTTTTTCCCTTTCCTTAATGTGAGAATGACAAGAAGAAAACTAAGTACAGATCTGAACTACTTTTCTTCAAAGAGAAACTTTAGCAATTTCTTTTCAAAAAGAAAGGAATACTAAGACAACACTTTCAATTTCGAATGGAAAATTGCTTTTGACACTTCAAATATTGACAATTCAAATCAAATACAATGGAAAAAGTACAATCGACTATCTAGAAGAGGAAGACTTTATGACACTCTTCTTTTTGACTCTTAATGACAGTTGCGACACTTTTGAATCAAAAGACAACAGTTCGATTAAGCTACTATTTGCAAAGGAGGAATGTAAATAATGAAAAATACATAAAAAAACATTCACAATTCTTGATCAATGGACGATGAATAATGTAAAGGAAGAAGGCTTCAACAATGATATACTAATCATAGGCAGCAAAACCACTTAATAGAGCTGAAAATAATGAAGAAAAAACCAAATTCTAGAGAGGGAAACAGTCTCATTCAATCATCACACCTGTCCTTAAGGGAAATAGGGATGCATTTCACCTGCAACACACGGGATGTGGGATGCATCCAAACTGCTAGTTAGAGACAGTGCGATGGACCAGGGAACGAAATTGAGCTTGGTTTTCACTCACAATTTGCAGCTAAGTTCAGTGATTTAGGCCAAGCAATGATGGACAGTAACAAAAAAGTATAGGGGTATGATCTTATGA
Source organism: Pinus taeda (assembly GCA_000404065.3). Taxonomy (NCBI): domain Eukaryota; kingdom Viridiplantae; phylum Streptophyta; class Pinopsida; order Pinales; family Pinaceae; genus Pinus; species Pinus taeda. Next base: position 136,828 of record APFE031244999.1, on the reverse strand, counting down.
GGTTATTGAGCTACCACCAGGGCACTTAGGATGTTTGCAAGTCAGATTTTCAGTTCATAAACCAACCTAGAGATTGATTGAAGCGACGTTAATCTACTTTCCACTTGCATAGCAAGTGCAATTCGAAGGCTAGCTGGCTTAAATTTAGGCTCTGTCTATAGTTTATAATGCAAACAATAGTAACAAACAAACAAACTATTCACTCCCCAACAGAGTCACCATTTTGTTTCTGGGAAAAAGAGTGTCTATTTGATCTGCTAGTCCCACTAAGACAGGTAGCTATCTTAGAAACAAACAATTCAAAGTAACTTGTGTTTTCCTTTATGTATGATAGATAAGAGAGAAGTAGAGAGCACCAACCTTAATCTTTCATTTGGCTCCTTGCTTGTTTCCTCTCTCCTTTGATAGAGCTTTCCACTGCTTTCTCACTTGTCCCACTTTAAAGAACACCTGTAGAGGCAAAGCAACAAAACACCATCAAAGCATAGAGATCTATAATACCATAAACAATGCAGAATCAAAAGTGCATTAACCATACAATTGCATTCACAAATTCAATATTTACAAGTATACAAGTATATGGAGGAAAACTCAAATAACTTTATTGACAGTAGAAGTAGAAGAGAGGATTACAACCCAGCTATCTATTCCAGCATCATCCTCCCAGCATGGAAGCCCTCTTCACCTCATGAAAAGAAATATCACCCAACAATACAATGTTTCAAAGAGAAACCAACACCACTTCCTTACAAATTACAAAATTCCAGTCTCTGGATCTCTAGGATGAGGGATCCATTTATAGATATTTGCAGAGGGGTGAGTCATCTTCTAGGTTTTTGATTAGTGTCATTTCACTGATATTTCTTGGTTCCACTTGGAGATTTCATGATCTCTTACTCATCCCTGAGCGAATTCAGAGAGACAAGTGTCATATGAGAAGTTTCTAGAAGATTCCCTAGGTTTCCACTTAGCAAACTGTCTCTGCCATTTGTCTACTCTCGCTCATCGCACCCTACAGAAGGGATTCTCAGTATGCATTGCACCCCCTGTGTGTAACAGGTGAGATACATCGCACCTTGACCAAGGAGCAATCAGTATGGTCCAGTTTTGGCCAGTTCTGAGTGGTTTTTTCAGGTGGAACTTCTAGGAAATGATGTAATCAGTTGACCATGATCCTTTAGGGTGTGAAACAACACTTTTAGGGTTTTAAGAGCCCTTGGATTATTGACATATGTGATTGGGGTTGCAGTGCCAAAATATGTCTATAACAGAGAGGAATTATAGGAGGTAAATCCTCCTCATTTACTACCCCTCCATTCAAATATTCCTCCATCAGCCTGGAGTGAAAACATCCAAATCATGAGGACTAAAAGGCAGTTGAGAAAGTGAAAGACAAAGCACCAGTTTATCTCAAGTTTGGGATTCGAGCCTCCCTAATTTTATGGAATTTGTCAGAGATTTCAGATGTATAAGTAGAGAGGCCTAGGACCTTAGTAAGATTCGGATTTTTTATTGTAAAACTCTACTCTATTTTCGAGTTGCAAGACTTGTGACAGTTTCTGATGTAATCCATGGTTTTGATAATGAAAATGAGTTTTGTTTTGACGCAGTAGTGAGCTAACTTAGAGGGTTGAATCTCTTGGGTTAGGGCCCAACCCTAGCAGCCAAGGCTCCTCTTTATTGTACATGTATGCTAACATAGATTCATGGTTTAATTATTCATTTGCTTAAGTAGTTGCCTTTCCATTACAACAGTGTAGAGTAGATTGGTTGTATTTTAGTTTGATTCCATTTGTGACTTCTTTCAATTAGCAGGTTAGCAAGGAGAAACATATCACTGTAAGGTTGTCAGTAGGTTTCTCAACCTCACCTCCTCCCTCTGGGAGCATGAATTGAGGAAGAGACCCTTCAACAACCCCAAAACACAGATTTCTAGTTCTTGCATGAGCTTTGGAGTTTGTTATCTTGATTCAGTACTTGGTTCATTTCATTTTTATATTTTTCCATTACTCTATTTCTGCAATAAGATCTCACTCATGTTCTCATTTCCTTTAGCACTTTCTTCAAGCATCATGTGGGAAATTCATTCATGTGTTTCTAGTTTATGAAAATATATCCTGTTGTATAGTTCTTGGAAGACACATGTGTTTTAAGCACTACAGGTACTTCAAGAGGAGGTCTAGACTTTATCACCAGCATCCATCTTCCACCTCAACCATCTCTTGTTCCACCATCACCCTCACTAGTTTTTTGTCCTTTTTTATTGTAATTCCCCTAGACACATTGAGTGAATCTAGCCATCTCTTCTCTTGAATATTGACTCATGAGTATTCCTATTCCTTCTAACACCCTATCTTGCTCATCACACACCCTTTTCAAGCTTCCCAACACCTCCAACACCTCACAATGAGCTCTCAGCTATATCCTGTAGGTTTTCTGTACTTCCTACAGGTTCATCCTATAGGTTTCTAGTACATCCTGTAGTTTTTCCTGAAACGGCCTTTTTTGAGGCCGAATTGATGGCAAACCTCTAGGAAGTCACAAAAAGCCTCATAAGACCCTTCCACACCATCCAACCACTCCCTAAACCTTCTAGCCATCCTCAACCACCTCCCACCCACCTGTCACATCCGCAAGAACAATTAAATTGCATGCTTGATTTTACCAAAGAAAAAAAAAAGTGAAAATAGATTTAGTTTATTTTTCTTACTTACACATTAGTATGGTTTAATGCTCTTTACTTCTGTAACTTAGATAACAACATTAGGTTATTTTTGATTTAGCAATTTTGCTTAGCATAGCTGTTTAAATGGTTAATTAGGATATGGTGTGATTTAGCATTACATGTCATTTTCCTCATTACTGTAGTAGAGTAGCTCTCTTAGAATAAATTTTCTCTTCTTCCATCAAAGAATCAAGCTTCTTCTGACTTTATAGAAGTATGGATTGGAACCACCGGGGTCTCTTGCCAGATGAACAGTGACAACAAGCAGGACCTTCACTTTTACTTGTGCAGATAGCACTATCACCTCCAAGTTTGTATGAACCTCAGATTGATAAGTAAAGCTGGTAGCCTAGGAGTTTCATCATCCTTGCTACAATACTAGCACTCATCACTTTTTGGTGCCATTGCCAAGGAGGTGTCTGAGTAGAATGTGATTACTATTTTCTTTTCTTCTATTTCTAGTCTCCATTTTTCTGCGATTAGTTTATTTTTGCAAAAGTAATCTACTAGCTTCCTTTCATTCAATTGTCATTATCTGCTTTCCTTCCCATTCTGCAAGTAGAATTTGAATTTAGAAAGCAACTTTTCTTTTTTTCAGTAGTATTCATTCAATCAACAATTTTATTTCTGCAAAGTACTTTCCAGTTAAAAAAACATCTTACAAAAACCTACCCAGAAACATTTCCTTTCATGCCTCATAGGAATAAGGAAAATTTAGGGAAATTCTTGCCAAGTACCCCCACTGCCTCCAACAACCAACCTTCTCTCTTCTTCGGTGGCTGTGAACTGGAGGAACCTTTAGGTGAGCAACTTGACATATTTAAAGAACCTACAGGGGAAGAAGAAGAAGAGGAACACATTTCTACTGAACCAATGGCTGAAAACTAAAATGACAGAGGGAATAGAGAGAGAGTTGAGGGTGCCTTCCCCAACAGGGAAACTAGCGGGGACACTAAGATGAAGAATATATACCCCTCTACCCTACCTCATTTCCATGGCCTAACCATAGAGGACTCTGACACTTTCCTATTTGATTTTGTTGTTATATGCCAAAGCTATGACTATACAGATGATGAGAAAAAGTTAAAACTATTTCCATCTACCCTCAAGGATGCAACATTGCGATGGTTCATGGGTTTACCTAGAGATAACATCACAACTTGGGCTTAGATGTAGCATGACTTTAACAACAAACATCGGGACTAGTGTAGGTCAAAGGATACTAAAGAAGAAATTTCAGGATGACCATGGGACAGGATGAATCCTTAGAAGACTACGAAGACAGATTCCAACTCAGTTACAAAAGGGCCAGGTGCACACTTGACCCCGAGTCACTAAAGCTGGTCCTGCTCAGAGGATTAAAGGAAGATCTTCTGGATACCTTAAATTTGTTAGTAGGAGGAGATATCTACCAATTACCCTATGAGGATATCAAGATTGTCTTTAGAAACCATTCTAGGGCAGCCAGGAAAAAGGGTAGGGGTAGTCAACCTATGGCTAGTACATCATCTTCCAACTCATCCATCAAGGGTGAATTGGGAACATGCTGGAAGATTTCAAAAGTGATATGTTGCAAACCCTTGTCTTGCAATTGGACACCATGAACATCGAAAGGAAGCAAGAGGAAGTAGAGAGATCCTTGGCCATCTTTTGTCCTAGATGCACCAAGAGACATCTTAGGAATGAATGTCCATTGAAATGTATTGAAATTTGCTCAGTCAGTGAAGAAAACCACTCCATAGAAAAGTGCGCTTCTTTACCCGGACTCAAAGATGTATATTAAGGAGCTGAAGGGTTCACTGAGAAGCTTTTCTAAATCAACCAAAGGAGACCTCCTAGACCTAGACCATACCAGCAGGGTATGCAAGGGCCATCCCATGCATATTACAACCCCAACAAAACCACAACTATACCTTCATGGGGACCCCCTGCTCATCCCTCCTGGTCTACACCCCCTCCTTGGTCCTATGCATCTCAGTATCATTCTCAGCCTATCAGCTAGTCATTTCAACCTTACACTCTGCCACAACCTGAGTGGAATACACCACTCTAGGGGTGGAGGCCCCAATACAACAATGCTCTATCTCTATTGCCTCCACCACCTACCCAACCACAACTCCTACACTCTGCTCCACCCAAGCAATCCCAGATGCCTACGCAACCAAATCCGAACCCGAAAAATAGGCAAGCTCAACAAGTATACAGTGGAGAGACAGCATATCTAGCTTATGCTGTAGAAATCCAGGAGATCAACCTAAGATCTGGGAGAGTCCTCGCGGATAACCAACCTGCTCCTCCACATAGGGAGGTAGAAGAAGAAAGAGAGGAAAAAAAACTTAGAGTAAATACACCCTTTCCTGAGATATTATCCAAACCACTCCAACCTACCCCAGAAGAAACTGAACTTCTGGGAGAATTGAAAAATATATGTGTAAATATCCCCCTTCTCCAGGCAATAAAAGATGTTCCCATTTACAATAAGTTTATTAAGGAGAAATGCTTCAAGAATCTAGGAAGAAGAAAAAGGGATGCCCCTACCATTAATGTGATTGGGCAATTGTCTGACTTAATGTTGGGGCAGGTAATATGTCTGAAATATTTGGACTCTGGAAGCCCTGTAATAGATATGCACATCAATGGCATCATTGTCCCACACACTCTGATCGATCTTGGGGCCACCATTAATGTGATGACCAAGGACACCATGCTTAATCTCAACCTCCAAGGGTTATTGAGGAAGACCACAAAAGTTCTGCAACTTGCAGACCGTTGCATAGTCACCCCTGAGGGAATTGTTGAGGATGTGATGGTCTCCATTGACTCGTGGGAGTACCCTATAGATTTTCTAGTTCTCTAGCCTAAGGCTAAACTTACTGGTTATCCTCTCATCCTTGGGAAGCCATGGTTGGCTGCAGCTGATGCTTACATTAGCTGCAGAGCTAGGAATATGACCATAAAAAATGGGCATATGTCTAAACAATTAGTCTTATACCCTCCTGCTCAACCTTCTTTAGAGCACGATTTACCTTTATGGTTGGAGGAAGAGGAAGAAGGTGAGGTTTATTCCACCCAGATTTATGCTTTGGAAGTGTTGGATAGGTAAATCCCCTCTACGGATAGAGGCGATCCCTACTAGCCCAACAGGGGTCTAGCAACAATCGAACAATGTTACACCGCAGGTTCCTAGTTGTAATTAACAAGTGGGTGAGAGTAACCTACTTGGATTCCAACGCTTGTTTGTCGAAGAGATACTCCTCTCGCTCCTTTGCTCCAGCCGATCACAATTCCCCGCTATCCTCGCGGACGAACACCTGCACAGGCAAAAGAGAGAAAACACAAGCGTAAAATCTGCTAATAACAACTATGTATCAGTCAGGAAAGATACAATTTGCATTAATCAATCATTGAACAAATGTAAATGGAACCATAAGAGTAGTCGTCTATCTTTATTAACAGAAAATAGAGTAAGGTACAACCGATGTCCTGACGCTGAGTCCTTCTCTAGAGGGTCCAGCCAGCATATCTTCCAAGCATTCACCTTTGGAGTAAATCTCCCAAGTCAAAAGGTCTCTCTCTCACATACAAGGCAACAAGCTCATGACCTTTCTCAAGCTCAAAGCAATCCTCACACAACACACCAAATGCCTACAAAGAGCAGCACTAAAATGCACTAAGAATTCCTCAATCAAAGTCTATATGTTCCAAACTACCTAACTAGCTGCTCATGGGCAATGGAGGAGGCTTATAAAGGAGAAGGAGTCTCCATCAATAGGCAAAGGATGAGCCTTCCCCACAATAAGTGGATGGTCAGTCGAACAGACATGCCAGAGAAAGGATGGCGACCTCAACAATGTTAACAACCAGTTCTGGAGGGATCTGGAAGGCTGGTTGTTAGAACAAATTCGCCCAAACAGGATCAGCGCGGAAAACCCGTGAACTGCCGCGCTGACATCGCAAACCGATGTAGAAGAGGTCTGGTCAGCGCGAAAAGGACAAACGGAGGGTGCGCTGTTCGTAAAATTGGGACCAGCGCGGAAAAGATGTGTGCTTCCGCGCTGGCAGCGCAGCAGATACATTGGCCTCCGCCCGTCAGCGCGGTTATTTGATTAACAGTCGCGAAGATTCATTTGACTTAGGCAAAGAGGGTTTTTTAGCCATTTTGAGGAGCATGAGTATAGGTGAATGTGGTTTCACAACACAGTAGGGAGACTGGCATGAAGGCAGTGACATTTTACTGTGTAACAGAGTGCTAGATTGGTCCATTGGGAAGCAACACACTTGGGGTCAAATCGATGGAGTGCTTGACCTGACAATGTAGAGGAACCCTTGTAGGGGAGGTGAAGATGTCCTTGTACTCCTCCATAACATTTTCCATCTGTAGTTTTCATGCAGAGGGGCCCTATCTGGAGGTCATGGCCACTGTCTTCTTCTTTCCTTGAGGGAGTATCATCAGGAAAACAAATTTCGCAATTTTGGAAATGAGCTTACTGCATTGTTTTGCAGTAACCAAAGAGATGGTGGTAGGCGATGCTACCTTCGGTATCTTGTACAACTTATTTCCCAAAGTAACAATAAAAACACGGGGCCTTGATTCATACACAACATGTTGCTTGCACAAGTATGGTTTTCCTAATAATACATCACAAACATCAAGGGGAGAAACGTCACACAATACCTCATCCATGAAGGGCTTGATGTTGTATGGAAGGCGACACTACTGGCTCATGCGAAGATCCCATCCTTGGTGAAGCCACATGATGGTATATGGTTGTGGATGTGCTATGGTTGGTAAGCCCAACCGCTTCACGGCCTCTGCCAAAATGAGGTTCTTTTGGTTCTCATTATCGACAATGAACTGTAGTGGGGATCTCTTTACCCACATCTGGGAGTGGAAGAAACGCTCCTCCTCTGCATCTTCGGGTTCCTCCTTCTGGATCTTTATGGTGGCAACGGTGGCATTGGGCTTCACATCGATAATCTGCTTCCCTTTTTCATTCTCCTTGTCGGGTTTTGAATCAGAGTTTGAACATGCATCTAATTCTGAAACATTTAGCTTGGCCACCAGTGACTACTTGGACCGACACTCACTTGTGTTGTGAGTGGAGTTCTTATGGAACTCACACCACTTTCCCATGTCCTTTTTCGGCTTCACGACACTGCTCTTGCTTGCAGCTTTGGCGGGTTGTCTTGGGTCGCCTCGCCTTGGCTTTGTCCTTTGTTCTACAGTTTGGGGGCACCTTTCCCTTCCTTTAGATTTGCAGATTGAAAGTCTCGCTTCTTCTGTTTAAATTTTTGCTCGATCTTGATGGCATATCGGTATGCGATGTTGAGAGAGGAGATGTTCAGGAATTCTATTTCTTCCTAAATGTACCTGTGTAGGCAACCATGGTATTTGAGTACCAAATGTTGTTCCAAATCCTTGATACCCAACTTTGTGCGAAGGGTATGGAAAATATTGGTAAACTCTGGCACGTCTTGGTCCCTTCCCTGCCACAGCATGGTCCACTTTATGTATTGATCCTCATAGCTTCCAACAGGGTAGTACTACTCCATGACGGCAGTCTAGAATGAATTCCAAGTGGGTGTAGATGAAAACAGTGAGGCCATAATTTCATCCTTCTGCTCGTAGTAGGTTTCCCACTAGTCCTTGATGTGGGGGGCAACTTTGAAAAGAGTGGAAGTAATCTTTTCCTGGCTGGAAAAATCATGAACAGAAAAATACCCTTCTAGCAGATTTAACCATTTATCTACAGTGTCTGCATATATCTGACCCTCAAATATGGGAATGTCAAAGTTAACTTGTACCTTAAAGGGTGTGGTGCTTCCAAAGTATCTCCTGGAAGTAGATTTGTCACCCCTAGGTAGCCGCTGAAGGATCTGGGAAAAGTTGTCCACCATCACGTTCCTTTGCCGCTCGAGGGCCTCTTTGAGCAAGATTTTGATAGGATCTCTTGCCCCCTCATCTTTATTTTCATCTACCATGGGAGTCTATCAGGATTTACGAGGCTAGTCTTGCAAAGGTTTGACTAGTTCAAGCCCTAACTCCTTATATCCCGACCTCATTAGGGACATGCAAAGAAAGAAAGAGAAAGAGCAGACCACTCTGATACCACTGATCTAGATTTAAATAGGAAGACAAAAAAATACAGATATAACCATACATATAGAGATGCAATAGAAATAATACTTCATTTCATTACTGTAAAATACTGAAATCTTCTTACAAACAAAAATGGAAATAAACTAGCTAGGGCGATGGTAGCTTATCTCTGAGAAGAGATGTGGCAGCTACATGCCTCTGAACTCTGTTACAATGAGGCTCGAAGGCATATTTATTGTTGAGAAATAATGGAAACCCCTAAACATCCAAAAACCTAACCCTAGAAGATGAAACGCCAAACTGTGGGCCTCGTTTGGGTAAATTGGTACATCAACTTCCCGGGGTTGTAACTTTGGCACACGATCTCCATTTGACATGCACAATATCTCGTTAGAAAGATCTATAAAAAATTACAAGTTGCTCCTAGTTTTCCAAAAAAAACATCGTTTAGGGCCTCAAAACAGCCGCGGAAGTTCAGGACCCAAAAAATTGCTAAAAATAGTAAATTGTGCTACAATTAAGGAAACTGAAAAGTTGAAAGAAACAATAGTGGGGGTTTAAGTGGACTTGGTGGGTGGCCACCAATATCCACCTAGATCAAATTTTGAGGTCTAGCCAAAAATGTACAACCAAAATAAACTTTATAAGAACCAATAGGATTCAAGATGATGATGTCGACCATGGGGGATGATTCACCATTTTTGGAGTAAAAATGTAAAAGATTAAAAAAATAAAAAAACAATAAAACTTTTTTTCAACTTGTATTTTCAACTTATCTCCCTAAGGTTTTACTCAAATTACGAGTGAGAGTGCTCAATGGATGAAAATTGGATTCCTCATCTAAGGAGTACCCTTGTTGCATACTTTTGATGAACCCTGCTACATGAAAAATGGGAAATACATGAAAAATGTGATTGAAATAATATGTTTTCATGTATTTCTCATTTTTTGTGTAGTAGGGACCATCGAAAGTATGCAACATGGGTACTCCTTGGATGAGTAATCAAATTATGCATCCAACGAGTGTTTCTGCTCAAGATTTGAGTAAACCCATAGGGAGATAAGTTGAAAATACGAGTTCAAAAAATAGTTTCTTCCTTTTCCCTCTAAAATTTGATGATGTAATCAAATCTTGTTTTATTATTTCCAGTATTATTTTATGATTTCCTTAGGAGGCCCATTTTAGACCTAAAACTTACCCTAATGGATTTCTATAAATTTCAATGACCTTGTTACAACAAAATTACTTCAAAAATGTTCTATTATACATGTTAAAATATGGACGTCTTCAACTATTGGTTCATTACATGCTTCCAATTTAAACTTTAGATGTGTTTCTTCAAACCACTATCCATTCTAGCAATTGCTCCTATGACTTTCATTTACCCTATAGGTCTATAATGCTACTAGAATTTGATATTATTGCTACATCTGCACTTTTAATTGGCAATGCAACAAATCTAACTATCCCAATTACTTTTCAAGACGACACTCACTCCTCATCAAACCAAGATCCTTTAGCAGAAAGGAACTTCTCCCTTCCTTATTCCAATCCCATCCATCACTCCAGTCCATATTTCCATTAAATAATTGAACCCTTACCATTCAAATTGGTCTATTAAAGGATGTGTTCAAACAAAAACACCTATTTGTCAATTTCAAAATCAATATGGATCCAGTAAAGTCTTATACTTTGACCTTTTCAATGTAGAAGGTGGAGAAATACACATCACCTATTTCAACAATGTTGTCGATTATTTATTTGAAAAAATCTAGGTTGGAAATGTCTACATTGCCTCAAAAGGTAATATCAAATTGGCTAAAAAATAATACAATGACTTAAAAAATAACTGGGAGATATTGCTAAATACAACATCTACCATCAAACATGTCATTGGCGAAAGAAAACACAATCCAATGGTACATTTGAATATAAAATCAATCAACGATATAAGAACAATAAATGTCAACTCCATTGTTGATATTATTTGTATTCTTACTGATATTTCTAATCCATACACTATACGTAGAAAAGTCAGCTCTGAAGTTATTAAGCAAATAATGCACCTTCAAAACATGTCTAGATATAACATTGTTACAGATCCATTTGGGCACATCAACCCCGACTTACTGATCAGTACTATTAGGGCCCATCAAACCCTAATTTAGTTGTTACATGCCCTAATGAAGTCAACCATTAGAATGCCTCCTTCCCAAGAGATTCCATGACTGAAATCATCCAAAAACTTACTCTAAGAAGATCATCGCAGGCAAACCTTTATCACGGTGCACTATAGTGCAACCCAGTACACTTCTAGGGTGCATTGCAGTGCACTTGAGCCCCCTTTGGCCTACGCTAGGCGAATTTGAGCAAAATATGCATTTGGGTTTGAAATATTCTTATCCATAGGATGCTTCTAGAAGTTTCCCAAGGCTATCCACTCCTTTAGGCTCGAAATTGGATGAGGGAGGAAGTTAAGGAACATCAATCCCTTTATCCCTTCCTCCATGGAACTAAATCTAAGTTTGGGAGGGCATTCATTGTCACCATTTATGACATAAATTCCTTCATTCACCTATAAAAATACCACTCATCTAAGTGATCAGGGACTGGAAATCATTGAATTATAGTGAGATGCTGTTAGTATGAGACTTGAGTTGGTATCAAGTATTGTAATGGTGTCAAAATGTCTTGCTTGTCATGAGGAGAGGATGGGATTGAACTGGAGGAGTGGCACTGAATCAAGCACATTGGGTTGTAACTCTTCCTTTTACTAATAAAGTGTTCAAATCTTTTTCCATATGTTTTTATTGTTCATTGATACTTTCATATGTGTATTATGCACTTGATTCCATTTTATGTTTAATCAATAGATCATTATCATATGCTTTGATCGGTTTTTGTCTTATGTCTATGTGTAGGTACTTTTCAAGCGGATTAAGTACATAAAGGAGTGACAGAATTAGTCAAGGGAAATAAGGAGTAAGCGAAAGCTTTAGGTAGGCTTCTTTACTGTCTTATTTAATCTATTGGTTATAGAAAAACTAGATAATGCTTTGCACTATTGTTCTAGACTTAGCTACTAGTCTAGGGGTTTAGGCGTTTATCCATGGACACTAAAACTTCCCAAAAAAATTTGGCGACTCTGCTGGGGAGCGATTATCCATCTTATTAGATTATCAACCTCTTAAGACATTTTTACATAGTGTACTTGTAGTCGTTGATTGAATTTCAGTCTTATTTCATTGAAAATTGAGTCAAAACTATGTCAAATTGCCTTAAAAAATGCCTTACTATCACCAGCACAACGCAGTGAAGGACACAGTGTGCTGCAATGAACTTCTCGCATAGAGCCAATGTGTTGAAGCATACTGTCTCTCACTGTTGCCTACGTTGATCCCTTGAGGGTCAGTTCCTCATCTAGGAGCTAAAGTTTTTTGCCAATTTTCTCCTGTTTGAACGATTTGCTGAATGTCAATGATGTCTTGTCTCTAAAAATAGTTTTTCATCTCCTTAGCTGGCCCTAATTAGACTAGGATTGATAAATTTTTCTTATGTATTTTCTGTCATTTTAAATCTATAGTCGAATGTTAGTTTTTTGGTCGATTGGTCTTTGTCGAAAGAAAGTGTCACAAAATCGTCTTTTCCTTTGAAAATTGAATTGTCGTAAAGTCTTCATTCATGAAAGATCGATTGATTGATGTGTGCATATGATTAGTATTTTTGTTGAAAGTTTCATAATTCCTCATTTCTTTGAAAACGAAAGTGTCGTAAAGTCTTCCTTTCCTTGAAAAGAAATTGTCACAAAATTGTCATTTTTATGAAAGGAGTTTATTGATCGATTGTGCATTAGTTTTCCTTTGGTTCATTCACATTAAGGGAAGTCAAAAAGAAATACAAGAATTTTGCATTGTTCATATTGTAGTTTGTGAATGCTTGAAAGGAATAGCTAGGGAAATTGCATTAGATGTGCTCTTTGCTCTTTGTCAAAAAACTGAATTCTCTATCCCTACTAGCTAAGGATTTTCATTGTCAAATTGATGGAAATAATGCTTATCATATTAGTTGCATTTTAGGAATTTCAAACATACATCATGTGGTGAACCTTGAAAGGAAAATTCTAAATAAGATCAAGTTAAAATTAATCTAATTTTACCTAATGGAGCATTGTCACCTAAAGAAAAGCATTTAGAGTTCTAGGCTAGAGATGTGTTCTAGCATCGTAAAACAAAGCAGTTGTCGCTAACTTGTCTGTAATACATCTTGAGTGTGATACCTCATTCCATGTACGTGAGTATATCGTAGATTATCCACATACCTTTGGGTATATAGGGTGGTGTTACAGTACGTAAAGTATATGGGAATGCTCTCACTGTGCAGTTTTGCATTAGACAACACTTATACGGATTAGGCCTCCATGTACCTTTAGGTATATATGAGAGCACAACAATAGGTTTCTATCCATCCTTTGGTAACCAAGTTGGCTGCCTTGTACACTGTGATACACCGAACACAATATTCAGGGAGATTTCCTGCCCGTACTTCTTGGTTCACCAGGAGGTATTCTGCAGTTCACAGTTGCTTGGTGAACCTTTTGCCTAGATCATCCCTCTTTTGTTTTGTTATGTTACTTTGATTAAAATAAAACTAATTGAATACAGATAACATCCTCCACGCTCACTCCTTAGTTGATCTTAGGTTGAAACATATGGCGACAAATCCGGAGTCCACCGATCAAGGAATTCCTTTTGATGGGAATCCTATTCCTTTTCCTTCTTTCAGAAATATTGGTGCTCCTTACATGGCTACATTATCCCTACTAGGACTTACCATTGGTTTTCCAGTATGGTTGTTTTAAACCTCCTTGATTCAAAATGTCATGATTTCTCCGTAATAAATTACACCTCCAACTGGGCAAAATCAACCTCCAGTTGATCCTAAAGTTGACCCTTTGCCTTCTTCCTCCCCTTCTTCCTCTTCACCTAGTGGAAGTATTGGTACTAGTAACCATGTGGCTAAGAAGAAGAAGAAAGGGAAGAAGAAGAAGAAGAAGCAAATAAAGCATAGGCGCAACCAAGCAACCATTGCTTTGAATGCAACATCTGATGAGAAACTATCCATAAAGCCTCACAAAGTTTGATATCTGTTCAAACTTTGTGCGGGAGACCATCTTCTTCAAAATTGTCTTGATATTCCTCGGATCTTAGAAGAATGGTCTTCTCATTCACATCATCCTGTGTCATCAACTTCTAGAGATCATGCTGGTGACACACCATCAACTAGTGGTAATAAAGTTCATGGTAAAAAGGGTAAAGTTAAGTTTCTTTGTAGGTTATGTGAAGGGAATCACCCCATTCACCTTTTTCCCTATAAGGATGAAGCCAAAAAAGTGTTGGATAGCTGTCCTGCTTCACCGCAGTGACTTCCATCTGGTTACAGGAAACTATCCCTAAATCCTTCACTAATAGATGAATTGACTGACCAAAATCAACTGTCGGTCAAACCCACTCTCTTTGAAAGTGAATCCTATGAGTCCATACCCGACCCAAATCAATAGGTCGAGGTAATAGTTGACCTGATTTCACCTTCAGTAAATCGTACCTTTCCTGAAGAGAGTGAATATGATACCACTCAATTTCTTTTTGTTTCTTCAAATTCAAATGAGCTTGGGGGCAATCCTCATGTTCCATCAAGACAGGCGGAAAACCCTCCCACTTTTGTAATTGAAGGGGTTAATTCTCCCATTCTTACGGTACCCCCTCCAAGTAGTCTGGTCACTTCCTTTGATTGGAATCTACTAGCAAGATTCCATCTTCCTTCTTATGTGCCTTTCCATATCATAGAACAAGTTTGTAATATGATTGTATCTGGAACTATTATAGATGAAGGTGCATGTGTGAGTATGCTTTCCTCAACTGCTTGGCAAGTGCTCAGTTACCCAAAATATGTTGGCTTTTAACAGATGAACCAGTCAACCATTAGGGATCCTCCCTCAATTACCTATTATTTTGGGAGGAAAAACTATTTATCTAAATGTGATGGTAGTGCCAGGCCCTTTAGATTACAATTTACTTCTTGGGCATGAATATGTTTATGACATGGGAGCTATTGTTTCAACACTCTTTCAAGTGATTTGTTTCCCGCATGAAGGCAGAATTGTCATCATTGACTAGATTTCATTTCCCGGTCCAAATATGTCTTCCAGTCGACCATATTCCTTAAATGGTCCTTTTGTACCAATGGTATCATCCTCGCCATGGGTTAATTATGTGGCAACACGTTCCATACCTACATCAACTGACGATCAATTTAGTGATGTAGTACATCATGTACTAGGGGAATTGGAACCAGATCTCTCCTTCATGACCTCTTATTAGTTTTGATCAACCTTCAAGGATAGTTCCTTGTCTTTTTTCAACCTCGTTAAAAAATGAAACCAAGGAATACGATGATAGTTCGTTTTCTTGTGTCAATATCGTTAAAAAATGAAACCAATGAATATGAGGATAATTCATTGTCTTGTGTCAACCTCATTAAAAAATGAAACAAGGGTCCACAAGGATAGTTCCTTGTCTTGTGTCAACCTCGTTAAAAAATGAAACAAGGAATCTGAGGATAGTTCCTGGTCTTGTGTCAACCTCGTTAAAAAATGAAATAGGTCCATGACGAGAGTTCCTTGTCTTGTGTCAACCTCATTAAAAAATCAAACAAGGAATATGAGGATATTTATTTTACTATGTCAACCTAGTTATGAAATGAAACAGGCCCATGACGATAGTTCCTTGTCTTGTGTCAATCTCGTTAAAAAATGAAACAAATGGTATGAGCATAGTTCCTTGTAGTGTGTTAAGCTCATTAAAAAATGAAATAAGGAATATAAGAAGAGTTTCTTGTCCTGTGTCAAGCTCATTTAAAAATGAAACAAGGTCCCAAGTTCCAAGTCAAGTCTTTGATTGGATCTCGTAAAATCCCAGTCGAGTCTTTCACTTGATCTCATAAAATAACCTTCATTCCATCCATCTGATAGGCACAAGTAGTCTACTTAGGTGAATATAATGAAGCTTTGGGGCATGCACTTAGTGGTGAAGTTAAGTTTCCCTGTAGGTTATGTGAAGGGAATCAACCCATTCACCTTTTTCCCTATCTAGACGAAGCCAAAAGGGTATTGGATAATCACCTTGCTTCACCGCAGTGACTTCCATCTGGTTACAGAAGACTCTCCCTTTCATCATGTTAGGGGCATGTAAACCAATCTCAAGCATAATTCTTCGTTTCAATCTTGTGTAAAAATTAAACTGAATCTAAGCATAGTTCTTTGTTTCAAGCTTGTGTAAAAATGAAACTGAATCCAAGTATAGTTGTTCATTTCAAGCTTGTGTAAACATGAAATAGAATCCAAGCATAGTTCCATATGGTTCAAGCTTATCTAAAAATGAATCCATTTCCAGTTTAACCCTCGTGATTGCCATTCTATTAGCCTCTTTCGTCAGATGAGCCTTGGTCGTTTTCATCCCATTGCCACCATCCCTTTGGCCCATCATACACTTTCACTTGATTGTTCTACCCTTTTTGAGGAAGAGTTGCAATGAGTGGTCTTATTAGCCAGCCTCTTCACATAAATCGACATGTTTTGAGAAGTTCCAACATCACCGGAATTAGTTGCTACCATAGACACCACTCGTTCCTCAAACTAGAGTCCTCTTTAAGCTCTTTTCAGACTCCCTAAATATGAAAAGATTGTCGAGCGCTTGTCATTTCCAGCTCATTAACGGATTGGAATTGATATCTACTCAGTATAAGTTTAACCCTTTTTCGGGCTGAGATAGATTAACTATGAAAAAGGAATACGTTGATCGAACATGGTCAATAGGTTCTCTCTCATATTGTTTTATGCTTTTTTAGACTTGAGAGACAAATCTATGAAAAAGAACTTTTGGATTTTTCTTTTCGTCCCTTTTCAAACTCTCTAAACATGAAAAGGACTGAGTTATCTTTGTCATTAAACTCGTTAAAAACATCAAATAGTGACAAACTTGTCCATCTAGACAAGACCGAGTTTCACCTTCGCTAGACTCATTAAAGCATCAAATAGCGATGGATTCACCCGAAGGGTGGATTTATACAACAAGCATATGTTATCCTCCTCAAGCTTGATAAATAATAAAGAGGTACTTGTCAGCAATGACTGGGGAAAAGGGGAAAAGGGGAGAACACTTTATGGTAGCAAGTCGCTCTTGAACATGACACCTTCACTTCATCACCATGACTATGTGGGTTGGGTCATTCAACTTGATGGTTATCACACCCTTGGTCTATCATACCATCCATTAATTTGTTTTGGGTCAATGCTACCAATTCATTTTAGTTTCGCCGATATGTTCAATAGAAGTCATTCAGTTCAAACTTCATCCTTTGCAATCTCGTAAACCTTCATTTTCATGACCGCCATTCCTAAACCTTCTATCGTCAGTCGATTTTCATCTCCAAAATCATTTACCTCATTTCGTATCGTTGATGTGGGATACATCAAGGTACTCCTGTGACGAGTCACTTCTTGTCGACATCAGCGCATTATCGAAGAAGTTGACTTAGAAACACCCCTTCAGTACCTTGAGACTTGCATACATCAATGGCAGGTTTATCGGATCTAGCGATAGGTTGACATCATTGGCCTTCGACCGAAATACTTTGTATGGTGTTCAAAATCAAATCATTTGTTCACACCATGCGAAATGTGCTGTAGTACCTTGAGGGTCATTATCATTATCGGTGATTCCTCTCACGTCTGTTAATGCCTTACATCATTGGCTAGTAATCAGATGATGTCTTCCCATGTTCGACTTCAGATCATTTATTCACATGGTTAGACTTGTACTTGAGAAAAATATTGAATGAGATTGAAGACCCCGGATCTAGTTTCATCCCTCTAGGCTGCGATACATTGCCTAAATCAAATGCAAAATTGCCTTACATTCATGGTCATCCATTTATGGGTCTATATCTGTAGATGACTATATTTGTACATGTAATGAAAGTTTATGAGCTGAGCATGGGTATGCCTTCCCTCAACAAGTTCATGAGAAAAAATCAAATTATCATGATATATGTATTGTAATTGATGCAGGTCACCTTCCACTTCGAAACCTCCTCTCCAAATAGTAAAGCATTTCACTTGACATACATATTTATGACTTCATGCTTTAGGGGAAACTATTATAGATCCATTTGGGCACATCAATTCCAACTTACTGATCAGTACTATTAGGGCCCATTAAACCCTAATTCAGTTGTTACATGCCCTAATGAAGTCAACCATTAGAATGCCTCCTTCCCAAGAGATTCCATGACTGAAATCATCTAAAAAATGCTTCTAAGAAGATCAGCGTAGGCAGGCCTTTATTAGGGTGCACTGCAGTGTAGCTCAGTACACTGCCAAGGTGCATTGCAGCGCACTTGAGCCCTCTTTGGCCTACGCTGGGTGAATTTAAGTGAAATATGCATTGGGGTTTGAAATATTCTTATCCATAGGATGCTTCTAGAAGTTTCCCAAGGCTATCCACTCCTTTAGGCTCGAAATTGGATGAGGGAGGAAGTTAAGGAACATCAATCCCTTTATCCCTTCCTCCATGGAATCCTAAGTTTGGGAGGGCATTCATTGTCACCATTTATGACATAACTTCCTTCATTCACCTATAAAAGTATCACTCATCTAAGTGATCAGGGGCTGGAAATCATTGAATTATAGAGAGATGCTATTAGTATGAGACTTGAGTTGGTTTTAAGTATTGTAATGATGTCAAAATGTCTTTTTTGTCATGAGGAGAGGATGGGATTGAACTGGAGGAGTGGCACTAAATCAAGCAAATTGGGTTGTAACTCTTCCTTTTATTAATAAAGTGTTCAAATACTTTTCCATATGTTTGTATTGTTCATTGATACTTTCATATGTGTATTATGCACTTGATTCCATTTTATGTTTAATCAATAGATCATTATCATATGCATTGATCAATTTTTGTCTTCTGTCTATATGCAGTTACTTTTCAAGTGGATTAAGTACGGAAAGGAGTGATAGAATTTGTCAAGGGAAATAAGGAGTAAGTGAAAGCTTTAGTTGGGCTTCTTTACTGTCTTATTTAATCTATTGGTTATAGAAAAAGTAGAGAATGCTTTGCAATGTTGTTCTAGACTTAGCTACTAGTCTAGGGGTTTAGGCATTTATCCATAGACGCTAAAACTTCCAAAAACAAGCATGGATGTCATTTTATGCAGAGGAAATTTCAATGCAGAGTCAAGAGAAATAAACTCATTATGCGCTAATGGAAGTAATGCCATAATTGCAATCAAGTCTACTCGTGTTGGAAAGTTCAATGGAAAAAATGTTGGTACTACAATGAAATCCATTGTTGTTTTATACTCTAATATGGAAGACACCCATATCCTAAAGTCATGGTCCAAAAAATAAGGTTCCACTACAACTTCTACATCCTCAAGCACAAGATATCCACTTTCTTTTGGCCTTCTACCAAAAAAAGTGACAATTGCTATATTTATATCATGGATTCTCTGAAAAACTTGCATTCTTTCAAGTGAAGTGTACAATAACGAAAATTTGGATGGACAATTTTTACTATCTTTCTTTCCCATCTATTGTTGATGGAAAAAATGTATGAATAAATTCATTCTAAAAAATGAAAGCACGTGGTGTTGCCAAAAATCAACGGTGAGGTAAGTGATTATGACTAGAGATATTAACTTAAGGTCGACATACAAGATCACATTGGGAGTTTCTTTCATCAATTTCCTTTCAAGGCGCATAATCTACCATTCTTGGAATTAATGCAAATGAATTCTACTTGTTATATTTGGATCCAGATGTAGTCAAAGAGATTGTCTCCAAAGCACTCTGGACATATCACTTCCTCACACTGTCAATGAAGATGGAAACATTTATAGAAATACCATGCTTGAAATATATCATCATCAATGAAGAAATATTGGAATACGCAACAGAATACAACAACATCCTTGGAGAAATAAATAACATCTACAAATCATAGATAGATTTAGTTACATTTACCTTCTCCTTTTC
Organism: Pinus taeda; assembly: GCA_000404065.3. Lineage (NCBI taxonomy): Eukaryota > Viridiplantae > Streptophyta > Pinopsida > Pinales > Pinaceae > Pinus > Pinus taeda. Next base: position 116,910 of record APFE031244999.1, on the reverse strand, counting down.
GACAATTTGTAGTATTACAACTCTTAAATACAATTTCGTGCCATATAGTATTCTTTACTTTTTCAACAATTTGCAATACTCAATGTTTAGAAATGCTTTTCAACACAAAATTTGTTTGTATGTAATAACATGTTTTGGTCAATTCGAATGAGTATTTTCTATACATGGATTTTCAGGATCCCTTTGATAGTGTTGGACACACCAACATGTCAGGGGATCTCCTCGGTAAGAAGTCCCAATTAGACCTCAAACCATTTGGTGTAGGAGTCCTAGAAGTGGGTCGTACAGTAATGCCTTGACTGCGGTTTCACACAAAGTCAAGTAAGATGTCCCTATGGATAGAAAGGGTGTGATAATTGCGGTAAGACAAGGAAAGTGCATGAACGGTTCTAACACATGGAGAGTGGGGTGACTGCGCCCCATGGAAACCTGTGATAGCATGCAGCTTGGAAAGGAACACATGAGCGAAGATCCATCACAAACTAGAAAGGAAGTTATCTAAAAATCCAAAGTGATGGTTAAAATAAGTGACACATTTCAGTAAGATTCATACATACTTATACATAATAGTCCATACATGCATTTGTAGAATGCCTGCAAAAACTCCGATAAATCTAGAATTCTAGTTAAATTAAACACAAGTAATTTGCTGATATTCAAGAGAGGAGAGAAATAATTTTCTCCATAAAATCAATCTATTAAATTAATGAACAATATTAATACATGAGCAACCAAATCTCTAATCCCAAAGGTAGGTGGTTATATAGAAATTGCCGAATCTAGAAAACTAGGAAAAAACTAGTAAAAAACTAGAAAAGGCTAAGAAAAGCTAAAGGGAGGCCTAAAATAGCAACAATGACTCAATAAAACCTATGCCAACTATCAGCCACAAGGAAAGAATGAGTATTGGCACATTTCCCAAGGAAGGCAACTTTAAAACATGCTAAAATGGTCTGGGGGACCAAATCCCTTGATTTAAGGGGGAATCTTCATGTGGGGTGCCAATCCTCGAATAACTCAAGTGGATGAGGTGTGTTTAGGTGTGAACATGAACTTAGATGTATAAATGGTTTAGGAAAGTGGTTGGACCAATATTTCCATAATATTAAGCCTTTAAAGGCAAAAAACAAGGGAAAGTTGGTCCACCAAGCTAGTTTACCAAAAACCAAGTGTGAACATGATTTTTAGTGCATGTGGCTAAGTCAAGGATACTTAGGCTAAAAAATAAATGTAGATGTTAGGATTATTTCCAACACCCCCTTTTCATCCTAACTCACTTATCTAAACTGAGTCCCGGCCAAGATGCCATGTTAGGTACACATGTACAATAAATAAAAGACCCTCAGAAAATGAAGAAAGAGGGAAAACCTCGTGGGAACCCCCCCATCCCCCCCAAAAGAGGAAAAAAAAGGGCTAAGTGGAAATAAGGGCCTACTCAGCTGTATCCACCACTCCATGCATAACTCTCAGTTCTAAAAATTTCTTTTCAGTGAAAGACTTGGTGAATATGTTTGCGACCTGCTGCTGAGTGGGTCAATACTGCAATGGTATGACTCAGTCACAGATCAGCTCGCAGATGTAATGCATGTGAATCTCGATGTGCTTGGTCCTCTACCTCTGAAATGGATAAATCGATATCTGAATGGACCCTTGATTGTCATAAAATATGACAGTCAGAAGTTGATACTGAATACCAAACTCGGAGAGAAGCCCCTGTAACCAAACAGCCTTTGTAGCTGCATTCACTGCACCTCTATACTCTGCCTCGGTTGTAGATAAAGAAATTGTGGATGCTTCTTGCTAGACCAGAAAGAAGGCCCTGAACCAAAGCTGAAAACATAACCAGAGGTGGACTTATGGTCGGTACCATTGCCAACCTAATCAGAATCTGTGAACCGAATTAGTGAAAGTGGGCAATTTGCAACATAAAAGATACCAAAACTGGAAGTACCTTTCACATATCTAAGGATTCTCTTTTCAGCTTTCTAGTGAAGCTCATGGGGCTCCTGCATATATGTGGAACAAACTCCTACTGCAACATATATATCAGGTCGAGTGTGAGTAAGATACAACAAACTCCCAACCAACTGTCGATACAGTGTACTATCCACCAAAGGTGTCTTACCCGCATCCTGAAATCTGATCCCCGAATGAAAGGGAGATGTTGTTGACTTGAATTCTATCATCTGAAAGTGGACAAGTTGATCTGATGCATACTTATATTGTGCCATCTTGATCCTTGAAGTATATTGAGAAACTTCAATACCATGAAAGTAATGCAACAGTCCGAAATCTGTCATGGAAAATCGATCGTGCAATGCTGATTTTGCCGAATCAATAGTTGAGGTAAGGTTCCTTGTCATCAGTAAATCATCTACATAAAGTAATATCAACAAAATGGAATCATAATTTTGTATCAAATAAACATTCGGATCATATTTTCATCAAATTAATCCAATGGAAAGCAGGAAATGATCCATCTTTGCATACTAGGCTCTGGGAACCTGTTTTAGGCCATACAAAGATTTCTTTAATCTGCAAATAAGGGAAGAGTTCTGAATATATCCCTATGTCTTCTCCATATATATATCCTCCTTGAAATCTCCATGAAGAAATGCACTCTTCACATCCATGTGATGAACTTCCCATCTGCGAGAAGCAGCAATGGCTAAAACTAGTCGAATGGAGTCCATTTTTGCAATAGGTGAAAATGTCTCTGTGTAGTCTATGCCATGTACCTATGAGTATCCTTTTGCAACAAGTTGAGCTTTATATTTGCTGACCTCACCATCTTTAGAAATCCTTGTTCGATAGATCCATCAGCATCGAACAAGCTTTCTTCCTTTTGGAAGTGGAACCAAGTCCCATGTGTTGTTTTCCATGACAGTAGAGTACTCTTCATCCATGGCAGTGTCCCAAAGCGGGTTTCTAGTAGCCTCAAAGTGTGACTATGGATATGAACCAAGTTTCATATATAAATGTATGGGAAGAAATGTTTCAGTGGCAGCCAGGGCATGACGAGCCCCAAAAAACTATGATCTAGTCCTTCTCGCATCTGCAGGATCACCGACTAGTTCACCTGCATCTTGCAGGGTTTTCTCTGCCCAAGTTGGCAGCTGAGTTGGAGAAGCCATGACCTACTACTAATCCTCTAAATCAGACCCAATAGGCTTCTATGATGGCTACTTTGAAGTGCTCGAAGAAGTTTCAGACTCCTCCTCATCAGTGGAAACAAGCGGTTCCTCAGTAGGGTTTGTTAAAATCATGCAGTGATTCTTCTTCAAACTTCACACTTCGAGCTACAAGGAAATTTTCAGTGTGAGAGTCCAGAAATATATATCCTTTGACACTGTTAGGATATCCAACAAAGATACATTCGACACTTTAAGGCTCCAAAGCCTTCCTCTTATCTGTCGGAATGTAATCCCATGCTTGTTTACCAAAAAAGCGAAAGTGCGCCACTTTTGGTTTGTTACCGGTCCAGCATTCAAATGGGGTTGTGCCTTTGAGAGATTTGTGAGGAATGTGGTTCTAAATGTATGCTACACAATTAATAGTTTAAGCCCATAGTTTTGGAGCTAATGATTTGGATTTTAGCATACAATTGGCCATCTCTTTTAACGACCGGTTTTTCCTCTCCACGACACCATTTTGTTGTGGTGTATATGGCACTGTTTGTTGTAGTTGTATACCTGCATCAATACAAAGTTGCTGCACATCTTTGTTGACATACTCACCCCCATTATTAGTACAAAGTATCTTAATCTTACACCCAGACTCATTCTCAGCAAGTGCTTTAAATTCTATAAGGCATTCAAATACTTCCGATTTTAATTTTAGAAAAAATACCCAAGTAAAGCGAGAGAAATCATATATGAAGGTGAGTACATATTGAGCCTTACTGATTGAAGGCTGCGGGAATGGGCCCATGATGTGACTGTGAATCAGCCCAAGAGGTGAAGAAGCTCTTTGTGCCTTCCCTTTATTAAACTTTTGCTCTGGATGTTTTCCAAGAATGCATCCTTGACATATACCACTTGTGAATTTAATAGCGGGCAATCCTTTAGCATGTTTTCCTTGTTGAGTTGATGTAAGTACTTATAGTTTAGATGGCCAAATATTTCATGCCATAACCTTCTGATATCATTAGATTATGATAGAATTACAGTGCTAATAGATTTAGTAACAAAGTGGGAGAAGAAATACAAATGAGAACCATGATCTGCAATTCCATGTGCAAGTTGTGAGCCTGTGGAAATGTCGGTAATCACTAGGAGTCCGAAGTGAACTCCACCTTCCTTCTAGAGCCAGAATGAGTGATATGATATATCAAGAGAAGATTTTCAGATAGTGAGGGAACATGAAGCACATTTTTGAAGCAGCCCCCTTCAAGGTCTACAATTCCTTCTCCGCACACCTTTGCGGGTGTGGCATCTCCCAAGTAAATTGGGAATCTGGTGCTTTCTTCGATGGAGGAAAATTCATGTTTTGATGCATCCGTATGGTTCGATGCACCTAAATCAAGGATCCAAGCTGATGGATTGGATGTGATAGCCATTGAAGCATGACCATCTCATTCTCTCCCTCTCCCATCTCCCATTCTGTTATCATCCTTCTTCTTTTCATTCTCGGGCATAGTGAGATTGTGTTGCTGCAATTGCTTAGCCATCTCATCGATTGTTTTCCTCATGCAATTTTATTCCAGATGAAAAGCTTTGGAACAGTAGCTGCAAAGTGTTCTTTCCTTCTTCGTCTTACCCTTAGGAAAAGAAGAGCTCTCTGAATATTGTACGGGTCTCTCCTTCTTCGATTCATTAAATTTACCCTTCCCTTTTTGCTTGTCTCTTCCACTACTCTTTGGAGCATCAGTAGCCACAAGTGCTTGGTTCTTTGAACGCTTGATGGCACCCATTTGGACTAACTTATATTTATCTTGAGTCAATTCTAAAACAAAGTCATCCAATGGAGGCATTTTCCATTTTTCCTGAGTCAGTTTAGATGCTTGAAAAGACAATACAAATACGGAATATTTAGGGCCTAATTTCGAGAGAATCGAAAGGATGAGTTAATCTTCCTGTTTCTTGACTCCACATGCATCAAGTTCAATGAAGAGGGATTCAAACTTGGTGAATTATTCTTTTAGGTTGATGAAATGAGTTGGGTAGAGGGATATGAGTTCATTCCCCAGTTGATGCACTCTCATTTCATCCTACTTGCCAAATAGTCCTTCCAATGAGCTCTAGACCGCATCGGGAGTAGTGGCTCCACTAACATGAAAGAGGAGTTCTCTGGAAATTTATAGGCATATCAGCCCAATTTTTTCATCTAATTTATTGAAATACTTGATCTTCTCCGCTGCAGAAGTTGGTTCGGTCTTTGTTCCCATTGTTACCCTGTAAAGCCCTTTGCTTCAGAGGAGCAGAGTAATCTCTGTCTTCCATTCGAAGTAATTGAAAGGACTTAGAATGAGTTTTGTGGGCTAAGAGAGATGATCCATTGCTACTTTTTATTCCTCCTGGTGATCTATACCTGCAAATAAAACCATGTACAATCCACTAGATTTGAACTAGCTCTGATACCATGTAGAATTCCTACAGAAACTCTAATATATCTAGAATTCTAGCTAAATTAAACACAAGTAATTTTCTAATATTCAAGAGAGGAGAGAAAGAATTTGCTCCATAAAATCAATGTATTAAATTAATGAAAAATAGTAATACATGAGCAATCAAACCTCTAATCCCTAAGGGCGGTGGTTATATAGAAATTGCTGAATCTAGAAAACTAGGAAAAAACTAGTAAAAAACTAGAAAAGGCTAAGAAAAGCTAAAGGGAGGCCTAAAATAGCAACAATGACTCAAGAAAACCTATGCCAACTATCAGCCATGAGGAAAGCTTGAGGAGGGGTGCATTTCCAAAGGAAAGCAACTTTAAAACATGTTAAAATGGTCTGGGGGACCAAATCCCTTGATTTAAGGGGGAATCTTCATGTGGGGCACCAATCCTCAAATAAATCAAGTGGATGAGGTGTGGTTAGGTGTGAACATTCACTTAGATGTATAAATGGTTTAGGAAAGTGGTTGGACCAATATTTCCATAATATTAAGCCTTTAAAGGCAAAGAACAAGGGAAAGTTGGTCCACCGAGCTAGTTTACTAAAAAGGAAGTGTGAACATGATTTTTAGTGCATATGGCTAAGTCAAGGATACATAGGCTAAAAAATAAATGTAGATGTGAGGATTATATTCCAAAAACATGCATAAGGAAACATATACATATATCATTTAGAGTACCCAAGATAGCTGAAATAAAATACAACATATGCATGAAACGTGTTGGCTCTATTATATTAAGAAGTGTAAGTTCCAGTCATACAATACATCCATGTCTAGCTACTCATTCTGATAGTGAATGTTACAACCACAACCACCTGCTCCTCCAAAGAGATATACTAGCTTTGTGCAGTGGAGAAGCCAAGGCGCATTACAATATTGTCCAATATTTCTCTAAGATAGTCCTATCGGAAGCTTGGTTGACCAAAAGCCTCTACCCTCATGAATCTTCATCTACTCTATGATTGTTACATCCAACCATCGACACTTGAACTTACACTTGAAAATACATTACATTACAATCCACATGTACCCATGTGAGACAAAATGGCTTGAGCAAGCCATGCAAGACGTCACTGTGACTCGAACAACTATTGGAAGACTAGCTCTTCGACATCGTCATAGTGGTCGATAATAGTGAACCGATGCCAAGCTCGGTAGTTTGTGATGGTGTCCATGTACTCCAAGGTGACATCATTCTGGAACCTGACTCTTGCCTCCATAGCATCCAGCTACACTGCTTGGGCTCCTCTATCCAACTCAACTAATAGCATGCACATCATTTTCTTCAGTGCGACCGGACCAACAACATACTTGTGAATGGTGTTTGCATTGATTGACAAGTCTGGGCTGGTGGCTATGCACATCAAATCGTCAAAGTATGAGTCAAGCTCTAGTCAGATTTGTGCCTTTTTCTTCACCTAGGTGAGAGACCCAATAGATGGTATTACATGCACGCACACAAAAACATCCATACTCTTGAATACATGTGCATGGGAAGACTATAGAGTAGTGATGAGCTATGGGAGATCTTCGTATTTCTAGATCTGACTCCGGATGCGTGCCTTCAGCTCAATAGCTATGGGCTTCATCATATTAGGTAAGTGAAGCGGGGCTCCCTTGTATCTCATCATCCATGTTTGCATGTAATCAACAACAACATGCACGTTCGACAAGATCCAGTAGAATTGTACTCTCGTGTAGTGATCTTTCACAAGAAAATGTGGGTCATACGGATTGTGTTGAAAATAGCAACAAGAAATGCTAAAAATAGAAGTGCTAATAATAACACTATTATAAATAGAAGTTCGAGTACTAGTGTTGGACATAGCAACAAGGAATGAAAAATGGAAGTGCTAAAAATAGCATTGCTATAAATAGCATTTCGGGATACATTCCAATTTTAGTTAGTCCTTGAACTAAAATTGAGAAGTAAAATTCGAATTTGATCTTAGCAGCTAATTGAAAAATAATTAATTAATTCATTTTTAGTTAATTAGTTGTAGGAAATCAAACATGAAGTCTATGTAAGACATGCAACAGTTTCTCCATTGATTGAGGAGGTTATCTCTTGATTAAAGGAGATCAGGATTAGTTGTACTTTGAGTTGTAATTAGTTAGCTCAGTTATCTAAGTTAAGTCTAGTTAGATTAGTTCAAATAGTTTGTTGAACTAATTGTGAGTTTAGTTAGTTAATGCATGCATGCATGCATGTAACTGCTTCACTTTTCCAGACAACTGAATATTCTCTCATAAATAACTCATGCATGTTAGTTCAGTCAAAGACCCAGTTGAGATCAGAGGAAGGGACAGTGTACTATCAGTTGGATGATTTTTCCTATATAGGAAAATCATCCATGCAGAAGGAATTATCTCCTTTAGGACTGCGCAGTTACTATTGATTTTAATGTGTTGTGTGAGAGGTGAATTCACACGTGTGGTAGCATTAGACCCCAAGAGAAACTACGCAAGGAAATAGGAGGCTTAGAGGGAAGAGGAGAAGGTTTTTGAGAAGCCTTTGACTGTCTATGATCCAGACATATTTCCACTTGTATGATATTATAGAGATCGAGGTTTTAGGCTGAGGCTTTCCCCAGAGTATTCTTCTGTGTTCATGTGTAATTTCTTTCTCATTCTCAGTTATATGTGTTCTATTTGATCTTGCTCATATTTGATTAAGCTTCCACAAAGTTTGTTGTAGAAGTAGATTAAGTATTTTTCTTTAGTACATTGCATAATCGTTTTAATCTAGGGTGAAATTTATACATGGTATCAAAGCAAAGGTGATCAAAGGAGAGAACAATATATAAGAAGGGAGAACCTCGAAGTTTGAGGTCCCTGAATATAGAAATCGAGTTCTTATCACATCTCATTTTCATGAATGGCATTCAACGGTTTAAAACTTGAGTATGCCCTTGATGGCAGCTCGAATTATATAGTCTGGAAGGATCGCATGGAAGCAGTATTAGAGGATAACGGTCTAAAGGACTTCATTGATCAAGAAGTCCCCAAGCGGGCAGCGGCTAATGCTACAAAATTGTCGTAATGGAAGAAATGTGTGGCTAGAGTAAGAAGAATCCTTCTGGAAGGAGTTCTAGACCACATAGTCTCGAGTCTCCATGGGAAGGAGACACCTTTTTCGATGTGGAAAACATTGAAATATCTATATCAGAACAACAACGATCAGAGGAAGCTAGCGCTAAAAGACAAGCTTTGGAAAATCAAGTGTGAAAAGGGTGACACGATATGTACATATCTGAACAAGCTCACCACCTGCAGGGATGAGCTTCGAAGTGTAGGGATCACGACAGCCAATGATGACATGGTGAATCTTGCACTCCTCGGTCTTCCTAAGAGATGGCATAGTTACCAAGACTGGGTAAATGGAAGAGAGAAACTGCCAGATTGGGAGTGACTTTGGTCGGATTTGATGTAGGAGGAGATAAGAAGAAGCACCAGAGATTGTTCTTCATCTAAGGAGGATGAAGAAAATTGCACCTTAGCGAGTAAGGTGAAGAAAGGGAAGGAGAAGGATTCTTATCCTAAATCAAGTTCTTCCCATGGTGGGAAGAAGTTTGACAAATAAAAAGTGCAATGCTTTCATTGTCATGAGGTGGGCCATTATGCAACAAATTTTCCGCAAACGAAATCCAAGAAGGGATGCTTGGAAGGATCAGAAGGTGAGGCACTGGCCTCACAATTCGAGTTGGATTTCACCCTCTTCGCATGCATGGTTTCATCCATGGTGGTATGTGGTTGGTTTCTTGACAGTGGAGGTTCATTCCACATGACTGATGACAAGAGTTTGTTCAGTACCTTAGAGGAGAAAGATCTCCAGATACTCATAGTGATGGGTAATGATGAAAAGTATAGTGTCTTAGGAGTAGGCACAGTTGTTTTTAAGAGGGATCATGGAGCTCGCATTACCTTGATTGATGTCAAGTATGTACCAAGACTGAGGAAAAATTTGGTGTCGATCACAATGCTGGAAGACAAAGGCTATGATGTAGTCTTCAGTAAGGGAAAGGTTTTTCTTTGACACATCACCACTAGACAAGTGAAGCAGATCGGTTCATGAGTCAAGAGCTTGTATGATCTTGAGGTTCAAGATGCATGCAAAGCCTTAAGGAGCAAGGAAACTGATGGAGACTTGGTGGTTGAGAGGGAGAGTACATTACCTCTCAACATGCAGCGCTAGAAGAAGTCTCAGAAAATTGTGGAGGAGCCATAATTGGTGAAGTAGCTTTAGGAGGTTGTAGAGTAGCCACAATTGGAGAAGCCGAGAGGAGACCAAGTGGAGGCATCCACTCATGTAGAGACCTCCAGTAGGGGAAAATTTTGAGCCAATTTGGCAGAGGGATCACATGCATCCATACCTCCAGGCAGGAGGTGGGGCGATGTGGAGTGAAAATCCCAAGAAGGCTAGAATAGGGGAAGGATCATTGAGGTTCCCAACCTCTTAGATTATACCTTTCTATGGGAGTCCCAACATGGAGTAGCAGGATTGGCTAAGTGGTTAGATACAGATGCAGATGGAGTAGCAGAGAGAGCTACAATGTAGGAATCCCAAGATAGTGCAGAGCTAGCAGGCTGCAACAATGCCAGAGGCACAAGAGTGTTGCACCAGTGTAGGATGGCACATAGAGGTGTGCAACGGTGTGAGATGCATGGAGTGTTGTAGCAGCTCAGTGGTCAGAGAGGGAGAACTTGTAAGTGGCAGAGGGAGCTTCAGCATCAGAGGATGTTTCTAGCCCAACAGGGAGGTCAGTTGGGAGATTTTTTTTTTCTAGAGTTGCTGGAGAAACAACACTTGGGAGAAGTGTTGCATGCAGAACATTCCAAAGGTTCAAGATCGAGTTTGAGTTGAATGCCTTTCTTGTTGAGAGGGAGTGTTGAAAATAGCAACAAGAATGCTAAAACTAGAAGTGTTAAAAATAGCACTGTTATAAGTAGTAGTTCGGGTACCAGTGTTGGACATAGCAACAATGAATGAAAAATGGAAGTGCTAAAAATAGCATTTCTATAAATAACATTTTGGGATACATTCCAATTTTAGTTAGTCCTTGAACTAAAGTTGAGATGTAAAATTCGAATTTGATCTTAGCAGTTGTTTGAAAAATAATTAATTAATTCATTTTGAGTTAATTAGTTGTAGAAAATCAAACATGAAGTCTATGTGAAGACATGCAATAGTTTCTCGATTGATTGAGGAAGTTATCCCTTGATAAAAGGAGATCAAGATGAGTTTTCCTTTGAGTTGTAATGAGTTCTCTCAGTTATCTCAGTTAAGTCTAGTTAGATTAGTTCAAATAGTTTGTTGAACTAATTGTGAGTTTAGTTAGTTAATGCATGCATGCATGTAACTACTGCAGTTCAGATAACTGATTATTCTCTTATAAATAACTCATGCATGCTAGTTCAGTTAGAGACCCAATTGAGATCAGAGGAAGGGACAGTGTACTATCATTTGGAGGATTTTTCCTATATAGGAAACTCATCCATGCAGAAGGAATTATCTCCTTCAGGACCGCGCAGTTACTATTGAGTTTAATGTGTTGTGTGAGAGGTGAATTCACACATGTGGAAACATTAGACCCCAGGAGAACTGTGCAAGGAAATACGAGGCTTGGAGGGCAGAGGAGAAGGTTTGTGGGAAGCCTTTGACTATATATGAGTAGCAGAGGGATTGTACTGAGAGCAGGATAGCTTATGAGCTAATGCTTTGTGTAATCCATACATATTTCCACTTGTATGATATTACAGAGATCGGGGTTTTAGGCTGAGGCTTTCCCTAGAGTATTCTTTTGTGTTCATGTGTGATTGCTTTCTAATTCTTAGTTATATGTGTTCTATTTGATCTTGCTCATATTGTTTCCGGGAAAACTAGTGTATTTTTGATCTGCTAGTCCCACTAAGATTGGTAGCTATCTTAGAAACAAACAATCAAAGAAATTTGTGATTTCCTTTATGTATGATAGATAATAGACAAGAAAATGGAACTAACCTAGATCTTCTGCTTGATTCCTTGCTGTTATAGCTCCAAATCTCACTCTTGAGGTTTTTGATGCTGCACTCATGAGCTAGGGAAACCCCTCCTTCTAGACCTAGTCCAAAACTAAAAAAAATAGTGTTTTACTCCTTATACGTGACATTGCCTTGAGCTAAACGTGTGTGTACATGGGTCTATGTATACCCAACTCGCGTATATGTCTTAAAACACTTAAAAAAATTGAATCTCCTTAATTTTGGGTGGAGATCACGGGTTTCACCTGTTGATTACCTATTAGTGCCCGTGGCCCAACTATTCCCAACGAATTCCCAACTAAAAAAATACTTTGGGAGAAGTATAAAAAGGCTTCAATGGGAAGGCCTAGGGATGAGAGAAGAGAAAGAAAGATCACTCTAATGAGATTTTCCCTAACCAAGTCTGAAGATCCTTGTGCTTGCTACACTTCCCCTCATTTACAGGAAACCCTTGTTTCCTTGTGTGATGATGCCTATCTACTACTTATGATATCATGGAGTAAGTCATCGAAGGAGTTTGTTGAAGGCTTAAGAGTAGATGAATCCAGAGGATGGTTCCGCTTGGAGCCTGCGAAAGGATGACTCAGGTTGAAGGAGCAAAAGGAACTTCAAGAGGGTTTGGACCCTGGCTGGAGCTTCTCAAACGAAGGACCCCCAGGTATGCCTCTGATCATAGATTTTGTTTATATTAGCATCATGGATGTGTGGAATGTGTGTTTCTCTGTATAGATAACCTCTGATATGCTAGGGTATCAACCCAAGACCCTAGGGGAATTTATCCCTTAATAGAATTGGCGACTCCACTGGGGACAATAGTATTGGTGTTCCTAGTTTGGGTTTGTTCAAGCCAATCAGGCCTCCGCTGTCTGTTTGCTTGCTATTACTGTGTAGTCTATTCCTGTAGGAACTTGAATTATAAGTTTCATCAGTTTCTTTAGACTATTTTTTTTTTTTCTTGAAATATTTTATATACGTTGTTTTTCCAGTTTATAGAAGTGTATATACGCATGTTTCCTTAAGTAAAACTGTGTATACGCATGTTTCCTTAAGCTGAGTAACGTGTACATGCAGCTATGCACTAACATAGTCACGTATATCTTAAAATTTTCAATATTTTTCAAATCTTTTTGTTTCTGAAGGTCTGTCTGCTAGTTTGATTCAGTCCTTAACAGTTACTTTTCTGTGTCAGTCTTTAGTTTTAAAGCAAGTATTTGATTTCAAATTCCCTCTGATTGTGGAAAGTGTTGGTCTTATTTGTTCTGTTGCAAGCGTCATCATTTTTGTTAAGCACACAAGATTTCTTGCTAGATGTCTTGGCTGCTCTGTTTTGTCAGGGTAGAAAGGTTGATCTCAATCTTTGTGTCAAATCTTGTTTGGTGGCTTTCTTTGTTTGCATGTCAAAAATACATCTTTATGACCATCTAATTTTCTGGGTTTTCAAAAGTTGTTGGTTCACACTTTCTTGAAAGTTATCTTTTCAATCTGTTGGTCTTCATTGCCAAGCTCTTGTTGCTGCTTTTTGATTGTTAAGATCTTTTTGAAACATATTTTTGTTGAGTTTTCACCCACTTTGTGTTGTCAACTTGCAAAGTGTTTTGTTGCTTATTGTTCGACCATAAAGTTTTAGCCTTGTTTAGAGCACTTTTGAAAAGTCAGTTTTGTTTTTCTTTTGAAGAAAACTTCTTGAAAACTTGGTTTTGCTTTCTTGAACTTTGTTTTGATTTAGTTTCCTTTTTTCGAGTGAAAGTGCATTTTTGTTTGTCTTGAAACTTGCTTTTAATGTTTGGACGAAATGAACATCAACAACTTATATTCTATCTAGACATTTTAAGTGGCGAATTAAAATTGATAAACAAGTTACTTTCATTTCTTGATTTAGAGTAGTTTTGAGTTTTGCATCAGCATGTACTTATTGCATTAGGGTAAATTTGTGCATATTTTTAGGCATCCATAGTTTTGTTAATTTTTGTGAGTGTGAAGCTTGAGTAAAAGAAAAGAAAAGAAAAATTTGTTGTTTTCTTTGAAGTTCCTCTGAACCTAGTAGAAATTTCTTTCATCGAAAAACAAAATAAGTGCATTTGCATATAGTTTGGTTTTTATTAATTTCTTTTGCGTCAAAACACCACTAGTTTCATTTCCACTTACCCCTTGACTTAAAGAATAGCCTATTTAAAAGCAAGTGCTAATTAAAATATACTAGAACTTTTTATAATTGTCAAGTTAGACACACCAACAAGTTTTAGGATATTTTAGGGCCTTGGATTAGGTGAGTGGAGAGATAACTCTCCAAGGCCATTTAAACTATCAAACATAGGAGTCTGAATAGTGAGTGAAAATCCAATAGCATTAGGGAGACTAGGAAAGCTCCGGATCTGGGAGTTAAGCACAAGGGTTTTTGAAGATAGGGAAGAGAGATACCCCCTCTCCTACTTGTTGGATCTTACCTCAAGACTATTCTGCCTAGCTTCTGACACGAGTTGGTAACCTTAGTTGCTACTCCTAGGGATCTACACAGGTGGCTGTGGAGGGGAATCCCATGGCACCTAAGGTCGACGTTGTATCACTCTCAACGGGACTACTAGAGGGCACCCTTGCGAAGCTTGGAGGCTTGCACCAGCGCAGGCTGTTGTTAGGAGGTCAACGTAACTTCCTCTGTTAATTTCACTGGTAGGAATGGGCCATCATTATCCCAGACTATCTTCGTAAGGCCCCTTACTCCACTTTCTCGTATTTTGGTGTCCGGTCCTCATCACCCGGAGCGGAAATACTTGGAAGTTGTTTGACTGACTGACATCTTTTAGGGACTTTTTAGTGTGTGCTCTATGCTCTTAGTCAGCCTAGCTTTCATATTTTCTTGAATCTTTAACTAGATCTTAATAGAAAATTCAAAGTGGCTGACTGATCACCTAGACAGTCTCAAAGACTTTGTGGTCTTTCACCACCAAGTTTAGAGCCTTCTCCTAGAAGGTGCAGAGGTAATACTGCCGGTGGGTTTCATCCCGCGGCAGCTGATGCATCAGGGATTGATCCTCCTCTTGGGGGCATTAGTGTTCAAGATAGGCCTTGTACTTCCACAGAACAAGAGAGGAACACTCCAGTTCTTTCTCGAGTTCTCTTTCAAATGGAAAATAACATAGAGGTAGAAGAACTCCCAGAGTCGTTAGCGGCTCCGAATTCTCCGCTACCCTCTAGTTATCAGGAAGTATTATGATATGTTGGGACTTCGACACATAGAACATCAAGTCCAGGTCACATTACACACTTACCATCGATGACCACTACTGGATGCATGGCTTCTACTACAAGTGCTACAACTATGTAGACTCCAACATCAGTACATGGGGGAGGAACTATCTTCATCCCCTCTGCTTTTTTATTTGGGTCTTTTGCTAGCACATCTTTAGTTGGGTCTACCTCCATTCCTTCTACAAGTGGAAATTCCCAAACCAATGCTTTTAGTTTTGGATTCTTCCCATTTGGAACCCATTCACAGGGTATTCTGTTAGTTCGATTTATTGCCTCCACATCCATGATGGGTGGATTAGCTTCATTTCAGGGTTTTCCTTTTGGAAGTGGTCATATACCACATTCCAACCCAAAAATTGGATCTATTCCTTTTTCTTCTTTAGGACAAAGGAACAATCCTTTTCAAGGTTGGACTAACTCTGCGGTTAGTGGCATGGGAATTGGGAATCTGTTTTTCGACCAACAAGGGAATAGGCCGTACTCCACAGTTAGTTAGTTTCAAAGTATTCCTCCCTTAGCTTCTACTTGGAATCCTTATCAGGGGTTATCGACTCCTTATAATCATTTAGGAGGGAGCTTCGCCAGTTATGGAGGTTTTTTGGTTGGAGTTGGTCAAACTCTGAGTTTTGTTGGATCACAAGGCTCGCCTTTTGGTTCAACTGGTTCTGTTGGTTACTTCAGGAAACTTGGCGCCTTCCAAAATCCAGGCCAATCTTTTTAGAACTTTGGGAGCTCCGCCGAGTCTGGGTGGAATCCCCAAGTTCCTTCTAGGTTTCCATTTCTCGCAACTTTGAACTTGGCAGATCTCATGAAATTAACAAATGATCCAATCAAATACAACCTGTCCTGGCCTCCGGTCCCAACCAAACTCCCTTCAGATATTCCAAAATTCAAAGGGAAGGGTGGTGAAGACCTAGGCGACTATGTAACCACATTCCATTTGTGGTGCTCATCAAACTCCCTTATTGATGACTCGATTAGGTTGAGACTTTTTCAATGCACCTTGACTGGTAATGTGGCCAAGTGGTATATAGAGTTGCCAGGGGGCAGCTTTACATCTTTCACCGACTTAGCTAATATTTTCTTAAATAATTTCCAGTTTCCTGTTCGTTATGATGTCGGAACTAAGCTTCTAGCCAATTTTCGTCAGGACATGACAACTCACATTTCTGATCATATTCAGGAATGGAGACAGAGAAAGAGGCTCATTAAAGTCAAAATCCCTCTGGAATACCGTCTGAAATGGTTTTTGAAATATTTACAACCTGAAATCTCTAAGGATGTCTCCATGTCCGGAGTCTATTCTGAGGAGCAAGATATTTTTAGGGCCTAGCAATTAGAATTGATTTACTCTCAGTCTGGGATCCTATAAAAAATCTTGCTAGATGCTCCTGGGTCTAAGGTTGATATAGCCAAGTCGAATCCAAGGCCCCATGCGGATGGTATCGTTGGATCGGTAGACACAAATACAGTGAACTTGTTGAGCCAATTGTAGTAGTTGTCTTTACAAACTGCTCCTAACAACTAGGTCACATCGTCTAACTCTTCATCTTCCCAACCCTCTTTGATTAATTCCATCCAATCTAATAACCCCACAGGAAATCTAAATTCCAATGGAAAAAAGAAAGGACGACATAAGAAAAAGAGTCAGGATGGGATGGTTGACGCAAATAAATCCGGCAATAATGTTGGTGGTGGTAGAAATGAGTCTAGAAAGAAAGTCAAGTTTCCATGCAAGTTATGTATTGGAGACCATTTAACTCATCTTTGCCCAAAGATTCAGGATGCTCAGCGCTTGTTAGGGCAGCAAGGGGCTTCTAGTTCTCAAGCTGTGTTAACCAACCCTTTTCCCCAAGGGCAGCAACTGCTTGCTGGTGTGAGTTCAAATCTTTGTACCTCCACAAGGGGCAACCAGGAAGGGGATAAATCATAAAATGTTTTCATGATGGGCTCTAATTTCCATGTGGCCACTCGGTCACGTGATTATGGTGAAGACGAAACTTCCAAGGACATAGCTACTCCTGAAAATACCGACCTTCATATTGAGCGACCCCCTGTCGAGACTATACCACAGATACTGAAAGGTTCCACTAAATGCGCGACTATTAATCGCAATGCTAGGGCCACCCAGAATTACTCTATTGTTGAGGATCTAGCTCAGAGTCCATGCACCATGTCTGATTTAGAGGTTCTCCAGTCGTGTCTAGCTCATCGAAGTGATTTACTGTCGGCAATTGGGGCAGTTGATCCAACGAACTCTTTAGTGCTCACTTTCGACATGTTAAATGTCAAAAAGTGACTCCCTCATCATATGGCTTTTCAAATAAAGTCTACATACCAGAAGATTAAAATTTTTCATACCGTTATTGATGAAGGAGCTTCCACGTGCATCATGTCAATGTCATGCTGGAAGGCCATTGGATCACCTTCGGCTGTTCCTTCACCTGCCCTCCTGACTGCATTTGATGGGCATTCTCATAAGCCGCATGGGATTACCCCGGCCTTTCCTATATGTGTTGGAGGGAAGGTCCTTAATGTTGAAGTAGAAGTCATTGATGCTAACCTAGACTACAATCTCCTCTTAGGAAGGAACTGGGTATACGAAATGGACGCCATTGTTTCGACTATGTTTCGTGTCATTTGCTTTCCTCATGAAGGGAAAATCATTAATTTTGATCAATTGGATTATTTTCCAGTCGATCCTCAAGCAACTTCTGACTCTATTGTTTATTTAGTGGATAACTCTCTTTCACCTACTGTGAATCTAGGAGTTGGGATGTATTCTTCATTGATGGGTACCTTTGATTTTCCCTCTCCTATCACTAGAATCAATGTCGTTTCATCATCTAAGGAGTCTCCTCGAAAAGCGTTCTTTCGAACTCATTATTTTTCAGACCCTTGGACCTTGCCTTCACCTATGACCACATTAGCTGAAGGAAAAGTTAATGGAATGGCATTCCCTATGTATGCAGCTGAGCTTAGATATCAGACTATCGTTAACTCTGCAGACAACCACTCTACTCCTTTTCCTGAGGAGGAGTTGGATGGTGATGTGGCCCCGGCCTGGACCCTTGATTCTACCTCTGCCTTTGACTGCTTAGACATGGTTTTACCTTCTGAAGAAGCAATCCTAGAAGTAATGATGGGTGTAGATCGACCTTGGGAAGACTTACACCATCGTTCATATTTTCTTCCTCCGTTGCAGGAAGTAGAATCTAGGTTCTCCAAGCTCTTTACTAGTGATGTTTGTATGGTATCAAATCCTTTGGCTCCAGCACACTTTCGTGTTGAAGGTAATATGTTGGTGATTTCAAAAACGATATCTATAAACATCTCTAGGAACCCTAATGTGATTGAGAATCTCTTCATTGGAATTGAATGTTTCCCTGAAGAAATTCAAACTTACACCGACCTTTTCAAGGAGTTTTGAGATGTATTTGCTTGGTCTTATGAAGAAATGCTTGGCATTGATCCTTCTATAGTTCAACATGAAATCAAGACGTATGAAAACGCCAAACCAGTTCGTTAAAGGCTTCGACCGGTTAATCCTAGGAAAGTAGTAGCCATCAAAATTGAAGTAGAAAAGCTGCTCAAGGCAGGTTTTATATACCCTATTCCTCTTACCGATTGGGTTTCTAATCTAGTCCCTATAGATAAAAAGCAAGGAACAATCTGAGTATGCATCAACTTTAGAGACCTAAATAAGGCTTGTCCAAAAGATAATTATCCCACGCCATTCATTGATCATATTATTGACGAGTGTGTGGGTAATGAGATTATTTCCTTCATGGACGATTTTTTCGGTTATAATCAAATCTCTATCTGTCTTGAAGATCAACATAAGACAACTTTTATATGGCCCTGGGGTACCTTTGCATACAAAAAGATGCCTTTTGGTCTTAAAAATGCTGGAGCTACTTTCAAGCAGGCCATGTCATATGCTTTCCATGACATTAAACATATCATCGAAGCATACTTGGATGATCTCGATGCTCGTTCTCGAAAGAGAACTGATCACCCTAGTCACCTTCGATTGGTTTTTGAGTGATGTCGTTTTTATAAAATCCATTTGAATCCCAATAAGTGAATTTTCACGGTTACATCTGGTCGGTTATTAGGGTTCATTGTGTCAAATGAAGGGATTAGAGTATATACCTTCAAGGTAGAGGAAATAATTCAGTTGCCTCCCCCGTCCTCAATTCGGCAACTTCAAAGTCTTCAAGGGAAGGCTAATTTCTTAAGACGGTTTATAACGAATTATGCTGAGATCACTAAAGGGTTCATGCGTTTTATATGGAAAGGAGTTCCATTTGTATGGGATGACTTTGCGCAGCGATCGTTCGATGCTTTGAAAAAGGCATTAGTCTCTACCCCACTTTTGAGTCCACCAGATTATGGTAGGGACTTCCTTTTATATCTCGCTGCAGCAGAGTCAACCATTGGTATGGTTCTCGTTCAGGAAGACGATGCTCTCACAGAGCATGTGATTTATTATTTGAGTCGAGGCTTGATAGGCCCTGAACTTCGCTATTCTCCCGTTAAGAAGTTGGCCTTGGCATCTGTCCATGTTGTCTAGCGGCTCTGCCATTATATTTTGCTATGCAAAACCTTTGTCATAGAAGCGGTCAATCCATTTCAATTTGTCCTCAGTAGGCAAGTGATTAGGGGCACAAATAATCGATGGATAGTCATTTTGCTGGCATTATGTTTCTGGTATGGTTATATGTTACAGATGTTGTACTTGATGGCAACACCCATGGCATGGCTCTCAATATGATGAGAATTAAGAAGTACGCAGGAGAAAAGTTCACGGAATTTTATGGAGAGAAAAGTTTATAAAAGTTTATTTCATGTGGAGAAAAGTTCACGGAATTTTATGCAGAGAAAAGTTTATTTCATGTGGGAAAACTTACCTTTGGTCCATGGTAGTTAGTCCTTGGAATTTGAACCTATGGTTTTTGGACCATGGCATCTCGACAGACGTGTTGATCCCTAGTATTGAGTTGATGGTATTGGTTTGTTATGGTTTTGGCCCGTGGTATTGGTCCATGATTTGAGGAAGAGCTTGCCTATATAAAGCAAAGGAGATCATTTGGCTTGTGTATGCTTTTGGGTTGAATATCTTAAGATCTGAATATTGGGTTATTGTTTCAAAAGCTCGATCTATATGAAAGTGAAGTGGAAAGCGAATCTGTGAAGGGTGATCTCTCGAGTGCTGCAGCTGCGGAAGTGCGGAGGCGCC